>JACEFZ010020499.1:0-92239 GCA_014155875.1 Cepaea nemoralis
TTTTTCCCCCCTTTTCCCTTTTCAATATATATATTTTATATATTATAAAAAACGGTAAGAGGACACACTTTTCTCTCCCTCTCTTTTTTCTGCCCCCCTCCTCTTCTCTATATATATATTAGATCAATACGGTAAGAGCGACACTATCTCTCTCTCTCTCTCTCTCTCCTCTCCCTCTCTATAATAATATATATATTAGATAAATAGGTAAAAACATTCTCTCTCCTCTCCCTTTTTCACTTCTCCCTTTTTCCCCCCCTCTTTCCCCCTCCATTATTATTTTAAAATTGACAAACGAAGAGGAACATTTTCTCTCCCCTCTCTCTCTCCTTCCTCTCTCTATCTAAAAATATATATTAATTAACAAAAGGTAAGAGCGACATTTTTCTCTCTTCTTCCTCTCTCCTCTCTCCTTCTCTCTCTCTCTCTCTTCCTTCTATTATATATATTATTTATTGATAATAGGTAAGGGGAAATTTCCCCCCTTTTTCCTCTCTCTCTCCCTTTTCCCATATAAAATTATTAGAAATATGTGGTAGCGACCCCTTTTAAAGGAAGGGGTAAAACCCTGGACCTATATATATTGATTAGATAAATACGTTAAGCGATATATATATTGTTAGATAAATCGGGGAGCGACTTAAATTTTGAAGATAAATTTGTAAGCGATATAATATTATTAGTTACGGTAGGGGCGACTATATATATTGATTAGATAAATCGGTAGGACACTATATTTTGATTGATAAATACAGTAGGAGCACTATATAATTGTTAGAAAAAAACTAGGATTATATATATTGATTAGATAAAACGGTAGGGGCGGACTATATATTTATTAATAAAAACGGTAGGGCGCTGCCCGGCATATAATATGATTAGATAAATACGTAGGAGCGAATATATATTGATTTGATAAAAACGGGGGGAACTTTATATTGATTAGAAAATAGGTAGAAAAGACAAAATTAAAAAAGTTTTAAAAAATTTAAAAAACGGTAGGCACTAATAATTGATTGATAAATACGGTAGGAGCGACTATTAAATTTGGAAAAACGGGGGAACACTAAATTTTTTGATTAGATAAATACGGTAGGAGCGACTATATATATTGATTAGATAAATACGGTAGGAGCGACTATATATATTGATTAGATAAATACAGTAGGAGCGACTATTACATATATATAGATTAGATAGAAAATATGGTAAGAGCAACAGGGTGGCGGAGTGGTGTATGGACACAGGGGGGCCATAAATCCAGACAAAGCATAGAGAATACGGTAAGAGCGATTTTATATATATATATATATATATATACAGAGGGGTAGCAACGACAAACTACCTTCTGCAAAACCTGCCAAGAAACCCTAACTACCATGATAGGAAACAGATCTGGTGGTGAGACCCCCGGGCCTGGCAGATCAGATAACACGGGAAATGTGACAGGGGACAATACTAGTAATCGTTATGAGATCAATATGACGATGTTACCAAGGAAATCCCATGTGTACGACTAAGAAGCAGAGTGAGACTGAACGTAGTATGTGAGAAGTCTATGAGGGAAAACAAAGTAGTATATAATGAGATTGAGAGGTTAAATATTCAAATTTCAGGAATTAGTGAACATCGCTGGAGAGGCAGGAACATTTTAAAAATCAAAATCTTTTCATATATTCTGGTAGAGGCATCGGAGGCCAGAGAAGAGTGGCATTTTGTTTAAACAAAACAGCAAAAGCTTGCTTTGGTTATAACAGACAGATAGGCCATCCAAAAAACAACTCATACAGATATACGCACCTACATCAACAGCAGAGGACGAAATTGGAAGATCTTTACAGCACACTGCAAGAGATAAGATTGCTCATGACATAATAATAATGGGAGATTTTAATGCAAAAGTGGGTACAGAAATAGCTGAAAGTGAGACACGTTTTAGGAACATTTGGATTGGGAAACGATGCAGGTGACAAATTACATTTTACACAGAAAATTTAATTAACAATAGGCAGCACACTTCAAACAACATGCAAGAAGACTTCACATGGAAGTCCTTGGACAGTACTTCCAAAACACCAGATATATTTTTCTTAGACGAGGACCAAGACCACTTCGTTTTGATCTCACAAAAGCACCAGATGCATACAATGTAGTAGCGAAGGATTATTTTGGGGGTTATGTTGTCTATACAGGAGGAAATGACATCTGATGAAATGGCAGTACAAGCTAGAGATATCTTGATAACAGCAGCCAAAGATCTAATTCCGATGAGAATTAATACAGTGACGACTAAACCTCAGTCTGAAAGGAAAAACACTTCATGTCGCTACTTTGGAGAAGTCAGGTGTAAATTATGCTGCTTCTCATAACCCCAGAGCAGATCTATACCTAGATAATCGACTCGACAGGCCAGGCCAGGCCAGGCCAGGCCAGGCCAGGCCAGGCCCAGACCCAGACCCAGACCCAGACAGAGAGAGGATTACTTCAAACAAAATCGGATGAATAGAATCTCAGAAGACAACCTGTATTATTTCTCAGAAGACAATCATCCAGAGGAAAGTTAGCAGGCACCGCTACTCAAGATGGGCCAGTGAAGAAGCACAAGTATATTGACGACCATCAGATACCCACGAGAGGAGTCCTACATCATTCAGGTGACCACCTACCCAGACAGACAAGGGTATATCTAACCATCCAGACATTAAGATCCACCAAGACCTCTCATTTGTCACCGATATCCTCTCCCGATTGTATAAACTAGTTCTATCAAAAGCAATGGATCTTTCTGCGTAGGCACGGTTTCCAGTTTCGGATCTATTTTCACGCTTGAAAGTTTAACAAGTTAGTTGCTCAGCTCATTAAGTACATATCACTACATCAACATGTCTCGTACAGACCAAAACATGTCTCTTTCGAACCAGCTATATTTGAACCGGACGAAGTTAAAACGAGCTAATAAGCAGAACAACCGGCTTATTGGCTGGTTTCGCAACAGTGGCCATGGTGAAGATAGCCACCGACGGGGCGACTAAACTAAAACCTGTCAAAATGTTCCATAAAGATGGGATTTTAACTTGTGGACAGTATACCTATTGCAAATGAAGAGGCAAATGCCTCGATACATTCAAGGGGTAAATTAATAATTCATCAAGGGTACATTAACGGTAAATTGTACAGTATTTTATGCGATACCTGAGCGACCCTTATCGGGGTACACCAATCCCTAGTCAGAAAAAGAGACTACACTGGGGAACATGCAAGTTGAACATTTTCTGGAAAAGTAGAAAAATACCCACTAGCATGGGCCATGACATCATCCCCATTCCTTTCGGGGAAAAGTAAAATGTGCAGCTTTAAAAAAAACCCATGCTGCGATATCAATATTGGTAACTTACCAGAAGTAAAAGACTGCTCAGAATCTGAAATTCAGACGTGGTACAAAGAAAAAATACAAACTGATGCTGTAACAAGAGCATCATCAAATTCAAGAGAAAATGAAAATCAGACAGAGGTATTAAAAACAGCTAAACTCCATCATTCTCTTACGAAAAGAGATTGGAGAAAATGTCATTGTCTGACAGAAAAAAGACCTTTCTCTGAAAACACTTTACTAGAAGTGAAAATGACAATGACATAACAGATGACAAAACTGCTACATTTGCTGTGATTAACCACACTGAACTTAACAAATCAGAAGACAATGACATAACAGGTGACAGAACAATTGCTGCATCGGTTTTGATTAACCACACCGAACTTGTCGGAAGAAATTATACTTCCAACCGCTACTGTGACAGACACGTTAGAAGACTATCTCATTTTCTATTTTATACCTGTTATCAATTATGGACAGATACAAACATAATGAAACTGCCAATGCTACTGACACCACTAATGGGAAATCAAATACTGCCAATGTCACTGACAATCACAACCTAATTCCCACTATGATTATATTAATCACAAATCAATTTCCACCATGATTATATTAATCACAAACCAATTCTTACTATGATGATATATTAATGCCAAACCAATTCTTACTATGATGATATATTAATGCCAAACCAATTCCCACTGATAACAATCCCAAACCAATTTCCACTGATAATAATCCCAAATCAATTCCCACCATGATATGTTAATCCCACACCAATTCCCACCATGATAATCCCAAACCAATTCTCACCATGATTATGTTAATCACAAACCAATTCCCACCATGCTTTTGTTAATCACAAACCAATTCCCACCATGCTTTTGTTAATCACAAACCAATTCCCACAATTATATTAATCCCAAACCATTTCCCACTATGGTTATACGAATCCCAAACCGATTCCCACCATGAGTATATTAATCCCAAACCGATTCCCACTATGAGTATATTACTCACAAACCAACTCCCACCAGTATTATATTAATCACAAACCAATTCCCACTATGATTATATTAATCACAACCCAACTCCCACTATGATTATATTAATCACAAACCAACTCCCACTATGATTATATTAATCACAAGCCAACTCGAACTAGGATTATATTAATCCCAAACCAATTCCCACTATGACTATTAATCCCAAACCAATTCCCATCATGATTCTATTAGTTAGTTAGTCGCAGTAGTAACTTCACAGCAACGGGTCATCCCCATTATGCTCCATTCCTGTGCAAGTGAATATCACACAAAACGCTCCCCACTGCCCAATGTGAAAAGTGGTCGACAAACAACAGCCCGCACAGATACACTGTGCATAATGCCACCGCCAGAATGTCAACACACCAGTCCCCCATGAAACACATAATTTATCTCTGATTTCATCTCTGCAGTCATTTTCCTATCTGGATGTTTCTGAGATGTTCACCTTCACAGTCCACGAACATACAGTTCATCACCGACGGCAGTGACAGTCAACCAGAAGCCCAGCAGCCACGCATTTCTGCATAAGGCAAAAACTGGTAAACTCTGGGACATAGCCACCTGCCATCACTCAGAACATGCAGTCACATTCCAAAAATAAAAGCTTGGGCAGATTCAAAAGCACTTCACACGAAACACATATATTAATCCCAAACCAATTCTCACTGATTATAATCATCACAAACCAATTCCCACCATGATTATATTAATTACAAACTAATTCCCACTATGATTATATTAATCACAAACCAACTCCTACTATGATTATATTAATCACAAACCAATTCCCGCTATGACTATATTAATCACTAACAAATTCCCATGATGATTACATTAATGACAGTGACCTGCATGTTCGGAACAATGGCTACCGGCTGTTGCTGAATTGACTGAATTGCCTTTTCGGTTCACGAGTGCATTTTTCAGGAGACTCCTGAGAGTCGGCGCTAGAGCTGCAGAGTTTGTGCTTTATGTGACACTTTCGGCGGGTCGCACTGCGGTAAAAGGCCGAGCCATGTGAGAAAACCCGGGTCAATGAGGTTTTTCTGGTGACTGCCGAGTCCATCGACGATGAACTGGTTTTTGTGGATTAATTTTGTGTTGGCATTCTGGCGGTGGCATTATACACAGTGTACCTGTGCCATCTGTTGGACTGCCGAGACTCCTGCCTATTCCACCTTGGACAGTGGGGAGCATTTGTGATATTCACTGGCACAGGAACGGAGCATAATGGGGATGACCCATTGCCGTGAAGTTGGAACCACGACTAACTAGCTTGCTAGCTAGCTAGCTTCCTGCTACGATTATGTTAATCACAAACCACTTCCCACTATGATCACAACCCAATTCCCGCTATGATTACATTAATCACGAACCACTTCCTGCTATGATTATATTAATCACAAACCGATTCCCAAAAATATTCTTTCACAGGTAGAGACTGCACTATAGAAAACATGTTTTAGTGAGTTTCTTCTATTTTATCACACAACATTCAGCTTCCTTTTAATAAGATGTTCATTCCCTTGAAAACTACAAGCACTATTTATAAAACTGGTAATGTGTCAAAATAAGTTAGTTTGCAGTTAAGTCTGCAAATGTTAAGGCATAAGACCATGCTTAATTATTTGTTTAAGCATTTCAGTCAAAGCTGAAGTATTAACATGAAATGCAATCCACCTGTTCTCACATAAGTTCTGTGCCGTGTACTTATTTGCACTCGGAAATATGAAATTGTGGTAAATGTGACAAATGCATTGAGCATTATCAATAGTAATACAAAAATAACTGAAAATAAACCATTTTCCATGTGATGGAGAGGTCGGGAGTCTCTGTTGGGACTACATCTGAAGCCTCAATTAGTCTTAATAGTCTTAATAGCTCAATAGTCTTGTCCCCAACATCGGAGGCTTCTATCTGCAGTTCAAGAGTTTGGTCCACCAACATCTGAGGCTTGTATTTGCTGTTAAAGTGTCTGGTCCACCAACATCTGAGGCTTCTCTTTGCTGCTTATGTCTGAGCCACCAACAGACTGACAGCAGTCTCTGAGGAAAACAAAAGCAATGGAACTTCCTTAAGTTCTAAATACAACAGAATGTGGATCAGATATACTATAGATTGCATTTGAATATTTTAATTTAAATAAAACTGATCAAGAAGTGATTAACAAAGGTAAAGTAAGCATGCTTAATATTCCTTTGAGTTAGCGTAAATCCTATCAAAACTGAGCAGGAAAAAAAGAGGATAGCAGCATAAAATCAAGAGTGGAAATGAAGGTATGCAATCGAGCTAGTGGATGCTCCAAACAGAGGCTGTTAATACACACAAAATCAACATTTCTGTATGTCTAACAATATCAGTCAAATTTCAGTGTGCAATCTAATCATGTGCTAGTCAAATGTTGGTTTGTGCCATGTATCAATTGTGAACAAGAACAAGCTAGATTAGTATCAACAAGAGAACAGTTAAATTCTCCATGAAATCGTGGTAGAAGATGGGACACGCAAAAGGTTGAACAGAACTCAGCACTGAGACAAGCGAAAGTAGCCAAGGTTATCTCCTCGGGAACACCATGTGATGGAAAGTGACATCACGCCGGCGAAACTTCAGGAATAACAGTTAGGCCAGCGGTGTTGAACTGAATGGACATGAAAGTGTTTTCAGCCACATTAACCAGTGACTAAGTTGAAAGGAGCATGTCCAGAAGTTGGTACAGATATAATGCATCAAGACAGAACTATCGATCGAGCCGCTAAGATGGAATACGAGGCAAACGAAGCAATTCAATGGCAGTCATCTTGGTGGCCCAGCCAGTTCAAAATGGCGTGTCCTTCACATCAGTCCTGTAAGTTGGCATAGTTGGTAAGAGTAACTTTTTGTGGGTGACTGGAGTAATGCACATGAACTAAATGGTGTCAAGCTTAGGACTAAAAGGCGGTTTAAAACAGACATAAATTAAGAGAGCGTCCTCTGCCCTCCTAAATACTGGAACTGAGGCGTCAATGATTGATCGCATGCTGTTATAGATATCCGTATTAAACAAGTGTTGGACTCGAGGATGCCAGTGTTTGTGCTTATTCGACTGTTGTATCGTGAGACTGTCAATACTACATAAACGAGCCTATAAAAGAGTATTTGGCAACTTGCTTGCAACAAAATCAACTGATAGGTTTGCAGTCCAGGCTACCGTGGAAGCGGATGAGCAATGGACCGGGCTGCTTTACTGAATGCCCTCAGATGACAGGGCGATAAAACAAGTGATGACTGAATCTGCAACCTTGACCAGCCTGTCAGAATAAAGGGGTAGGAGTGCCAAAGAAGTTTAGTCAAACAGAACAGGTGTCAGCCACTACATACTTAAGGAGATACTTAGGGGAGGATTTAAACGTGTGTGGGACTGAACGGTTCGATGTCCAGTGAGGATATTTGACCAACTTTATTGCTGGTAACTTATGCCTCAAAAGTGAAGTATTTGCTTAAGGCACTCAGCTCAGAGGCAACAATGACCAGTTGGTTTCATAACTGTTTAAGCCTTATAGTTTGAAGATACTGTTACTGGGGATTGAACATTAGACTAACAAGTCACTGCATTTCTTTCTTTTATCCTTCATTTACCATTAGGGTAAAGGCCTTCCTCAACCAACAAATCAAGCCATCCTATATTTTGCTTTCCTCTGCAGTTCCGACCATGCCCTCTCCATATTTATCTTCTCTAATTCTCTTCATTGTGTTTTTAGATCCTGTTTGCCCTGTGGGTTCCAGATAAAAAGATTCATACTTTTTGTTTTCAGGTTTTCTTAATGTATGTCCTATCACAGAGGTTCTTAACTTTTTCTGACCTATGCCCCCCTTCACCATATTTTCAGAACGTCATTCCCCCGCTTTCGTATTTCCACCCTAAACAAAAAACACCCCCCCCCCCCCCTTTACACAGTATAAGTAAAAATGGAAGCTAAATTTAATAGCACATACTAAAACAAGTCTAGATGTCTATATAAAATGTGATTTGCGGGTCTACTTATGTTATAAAATGAATTTCAGAAGGGTGAGCCGTACAGAACCATAAAATATGAAGGGAAAAACAATATCAAGTAATCAGTTCTTGTATTAACGCAATCTTGAAATAATATAAATTATGTGTGTATAGTTGTTTGAATAGAACATATTTTAATTAGTGGTTTTTACAGAATGTTTGTAGTTTATTAGTATTCTTTAGTCGTTCATTTTTTCAGCATTGGGAATCTGGACAAATACTGGTCATATTCACTAGGCCACAATGGCACAGATGGTGGTACCTATCTGGAATTAAATGTATGAATAAATCTGATTTAATTACTCACTGGGATAATCACAAGGCTTCTGAGCTTTAAAAATTCTTAGAATACAATGGATCAAGAAGACAATACTGAGATTATAAAGATCTAAACAGAATAAAATGCTCATAAACAGTGTCATGTCTCAGAAACACTTAGGCCATATCAAATCAAAATTACACGGTTTGAGGGAACAGTAGTAGACAGTTATTGAAGAAGCTGGCACAGACTAAAGTGAAGGAAGACAGGACAAAGAGACGCTGGGCAAATGGTAAAAGATCAAGAGTTTCCATAAAACTGATGAAAGCAAAGCTCTAAGGACTTGCTGCATATTCTCCATTAGCTCGTTTTGAACTCAAGCGCAGTCCATACACACCACTTTTAGTAGCACTGGACTGGATTTTTGCGTCTGAATTAGCTTTCCCTATACCAGTGTCCCACACCATCAGGCGACCAACTCGACTTCAGAGGTACTTGTAATTTACGTCCCCAAGTCAAGGACGAGAAGTCAACATTTTAGTCCAAATGACAGGTGCAGGGATTGAACCCACCACCTCAACGCACCAGATGTTTAAGAATAAGTGTTATCCATTCAACTATACTGATCATTCTGCTTAAGGCACTTGACAGCTTTGAGGGAACAATGACCAGTTGGTTTCCTAACTGTTTAAGCCTTAGTTTTAAAATACTGTTACTGGGGATTGAACATCAGACATCTAACAGGTGTAACCTCAGCATAACGGATGTTTAAGAATTAAGTGTTCTCATCCATTCAACCATGCTGACCAAAATATTTAATTCAGTTTTTTCTTTCCTCTGTTTAAACTGTCAATTCTCTTATTTACACAACTTTTCTATTAATTCACATTTTGACCTTCCAACTGCTAGCTCAAATCCCTGTCTCCATACCATTTAATCATGTGCACCATGGATAAAATCTAACTCCTGGATGGAAGCAATCAGGTAGCTTAGCATGCTATGCATGTTGAGTATTACTTTGGCTAGGATTTCTGTTTTTTTTTTCTACCAAAGGAGCACAAACCCTAAACCAACTCAGACCAAGCCATTTGCAGACTTAGAAGGTTTTTTGTAGATAAATTTTGTCTACTGAATGTGGAAACCATGTTCATGCTAACCCTCCTTAATCGTCTGTTTAGACTTGCATGATAGGTTCATCATGTGCCATACCGATAAGCATGGGCGGTCATGTTTCACCATCTCACATGATCAGTCAGTCAGCTCTGTTTCTGTCTCTATACCATGTGGCCATGTCATGTCATCCAGATATTTACCTCTGCCTTTAGCTTGTTCTTTTCTCTCCCCCCCCCCCCCCCCTTTCAATCTTGCCAGTTGTCACCAAATTTTCCAGTTTATTTCTTTTCATAATGTGCCCAGAAATTCTAATTTCTCTAATCAGTTTAAGTCTATTTTTTCTTGTAAGACTTGCTAACTGGTTTTTCTGTCTTAACCCTTTAACAGGCATAGCGCCTGATAGCGTTCGATGCGTTAAACAGGCGTAGCGCCCAATCGCGTCTTTGATGACTAGTCGTTTTAAAAATGCGATCTCTCGGTTTTCCGACACTTCCGATCGCTACTTTCACTTTCGCCGATAGCTTGACAACGTGGCCGCCATTTGTAAACGCGCTACAATGACTTTGAACAGACTTTAACGGACTTTTTTTGATAGTTTTCGGGATTTTTACGCTGTTTTTCAAAATGGATTTCGGCGATTCTTCAAGTGATAGCCGAGATTTCACTCTGTTCAATTTAAATGACATTAAAGGGCACGAAGTTGATTATTAATCGGAGCTAGATATCAGTGCAAAGCGTTACTTTGCATTAGCAGTCGTGAGTCGGACTTTAAAGAAAGTGATTATGATTCTGAAAATGTGTTTGTAAATTACCGTATAGATGACGGAAAATCACAAACAACATGCCTTATTTCGTAAATATTTGTGTTCATATATGGATTACCGGCAACAATCACGTAAGTAACATATTCTGCATGCTTTTCCCTTCATTGTGTTGTTTATTTTACTAAAATCGGTTGACTAACACCTTATTTGTGATGTTTTTACTAACGCGACCCGAAATTTTACAGAACCTGAAAAAATCTTGCCCGTTCAGGGCTACAAAACGGACAAGCGTCTGCCCTGTAAAGGGTTAATGGTGTTCTTAGCAATTTTCTCATAAACCACATTTCTACTGCCTTAGATTTTCAGCTTGACTTCATTATCCACATTTCACATCTATGCAAATGTACATGTCCTATGTATCACTTCAACACTCGTTGCAACTGACTTTTTATTAATGTTTTCATGGTAGGTTACATCAATATTCTTTGCTTCACTTATGGACCCCAGCAACACAGGCAATGCTTTCCACCCCTAATGATGCTTGCTTACTTGTGTTCATTGGCGTGAGCTCCAACGCGAAGTCCTGTATGTTGGATGAAGGCATCCTGTTGTGCAACATCAGTGTGATGTCATACAGGACCTGAGGTTTGCGTGAATATTCGTTGTCCCTTGTCTGGCTTATTGGTGTGCAGACTGGTGGTTCCTTGCCATACAGGCAGACACTGACTTGAATCGGCGATCCTATTGACTTCAGCCAGGATCCCGAAGGGACCTGTTGCCCAGGACGCTCGACGAGGATGCGTCAATAGGTCTTGGCCAGTATATAACCCAGCCCTGGTGCCTTGGAAACACCCGTGTCCCCACCCCTAATGATTTAACTGTCGCTGTTACAAGTAACATGCCAACAACTCTTGCCTAACTTCCACATAACAGATCATCCAAAAGATCCATTTTCTCTTATTTCCATCACGTCGAGTGTTTATGTCTTAATGTCCCAAGAGCTGCCTCAGCTAATTCTGCATTCATCTGGGTCTTTTTCGGACGTAATTGCGTTATGCCTGTTTACAGCGGAGCTGCGATACTTGCGCCTTTAGGCCGACACATCCGACTTCTGCGGGGCCATTTGATCCGATTATCACCCGTGTCTCCCCATTGTCTTAAATGTCCCAAGAGCTACCCCGGTAAACTGATCTGAACCTGCCCTTCTGTCTCCATCAACCATCACTACCAGGGTTGAGTTATGTCTCAAAAGCTGTCTCAGTCAACTGCCTTTAACCTTCTGAACCTCCCACCCTGTGTCTCCATTACTGAGACATGCCTCAAAATGTGCTGGGTACAGCTACTGTTATGGTTTCCAGTTGGAGCGGACAATTTTCATCTCTAGTTGGAGCAGAACAATCTTCAGTTGGAGCGGAGCCATCTTCAGTTGGAGCGGAGCCATCTTCAGTTGGAGCGGAGCAATCTTCACAGAAGCTTCTTCCACGTTCATCCGGAATGTTTCAGATGTAATTGCATTGTGCCTGTTTAAAGCAGAGCTGCAATACTGCGCCTTTAGGCCAACACATCCGACTTCAGTGGGGTTTGTTGACCGGGTTAACCTTTCCGGGTATAGAAGGCTCAGACAGATTCAAGCCTGCTGCAGATAACAGGTAAAGTCAAAGGCTCAGGAAAGCCTACCGAAAGACCGGATTATGTTGGCTCAGGTATGATAAAACAGTTAATAATAAATTTCATTATATCAACAAAACCTTTCGAAGGAAGATATTGACTTAAGACTAATTTAACCAAATAATGCATCAAGTAAGGCAACATTACCATTTTTTTGTAGCTGCAAAAGGATTCTACCATGGACTCAAGCGTTTTCATCACTTTCACTGATTGCTGATAGCTTGTCCTCCGCTGTGTCAACATCCGGCTGTAGGATGTATGTAGGTATATATTTAGGATGTGTGTAGGTATATGTTTTAACATCAGGAAACTGGTAACCTTATGGCAGATGCTGTATAGCTTGATATTCCTTAGCAGATGTAAAATTATATCTCAGATACTGTTATAAAAGTAAGATCGTGGATATCCTATAGCACATATAAAAGCTAATAGATATCTCATAGATACTGTTGTAAAAGTAAGATACCACAGCAGAGACTTGTAAAAGTAAAATTATGAAAATACCATAGTAGATACTGTTGTAAAAGTAAGATAATGGTTATACCATAGCAGATGCTGTTGTAAACATGTGATAGATATACCATGGCATGTAAACTAATGGATATCTCATCACAGATGTAAAAGTAAGTTAATGGATACACCATAATAGATGTACAAAGAAGGTAATGTACATCCCTGTTTAGAACATAAAATGTCCCTTAAAAGATGTAAGGGAATGGAAATATCGAATAGAAGGAGGGACACAGAGGTGTTTCCAAGGCACCAGGGCTGGGTTCTATACTGGCCAAGACCTATTGAAGCGTCGTGCGTCCTGGGACGCAGAGGTGTTTCCAAGGCACCAGGGCTGGGTTTGGGTTCTATACTGACCAAGACCTATTGACGCATCCTAGCCGGGTGTCCTGGGCAACAGGTCCCTTTGGGGTCCTGGCTAAAGTCAGTAGGATCATTAATTTCTCTGAAGTCGGAGAGTGTCTGCCTGTATGGCGAGGGACCACCAGTTTCCACACCAATAAGTCAGACATGGGACAACGGATATTCACACAAACCTCAGGTCCTGTATGACATCACACTGATGTTGAACAGGATGTCTTCATCCGACATACAGGACTTCGCGCTGGAGTTCACAGCCAGCTAACACAAGCAAGCAATAGAAGGCACTACTATAAAGGTATGGCAATGGATATTGCATAGAAGCTAATGTAAAAAAGTATAGTAATGGATATTGTAAATTCACCGATTGCCAATAGCTATAATCATAATAATATTCTATAGCAATAATAGATATCCCATAACATATACTGTTTAAGGGACACTGATTTCCCATAGCAGAAAGTGATATTTGTTTGTCTTCATGGGTGAATCACATTGGTGATTCTGTCATATTACTTAATTTCTATTCCAAGCAAGTACCAACTAATGGTTGTAGTTTATTAGTAATGTTTTAGTTTGTTTCTGATCAAGATAGTGTTACCGATTAAACAGATGAAAATTCTAAGTTTATTACTAAGCATTTTTAAATTTTTTTTTAAACTTCCAAATTTTCTAATGCTATGAAAGTTATTGCTTTTTGTTTCCTAAATATATGTTCCCCCAAGAGTATACTACTACCAAATATGTGTAGATTCCCCATCTTGAAGTGAGTTTTTAATCAAAGAGAATGATTAATGCACATAATCAGATTCTGAAATCGCCCAAGGCTAGTGTCCTAGACATGGCTGTGTAGATATACTTGAACTCATCACAAATTGTCATGACTTTTCCAGTTATATGGTGTCAGTTCACCATACCTTGTTACCAGCATGTGGGTTGCAATTTCAGTAAGTCCGACTGTCAAGACTGCAAATTACCATGTGTTGCTTGGCAGTAATCACAACCAGAAAGCTATTTAAGCTTCATTCACATGACACTTGTTTTATCTGCAATGTTAACGTATATAAATGTTACTGCCCTTTTTAGTTCACTCGTGGTAGTTTATTTCCCACTTTCTCCAGGCCAGAATGTTTGTCTAGATATGTCTTATTTTGAAGCATATGTTCTATTGTCTGGTGCACATGGGCACACGACTGATTCGCTAATCTTGAATTTTTTTTAATGCATGTGGTTGTGTAAATTTGTTAAGCTGATTAACAAGCACTTCCGTTGTGGATAGGAGAATTTATAAAATATTCACCTGAAAAGCAGACACTGACAAATTTCTGTTGCATCCCTTTCTGTAACGCACCAGCTCCCCCCACAGAAGGTTGACCTTGCAGCGAGGACACTTGCCTTCTACTGGCAGCAGCTTAGACGGGCTGCCAAGGAAATTCTCAGCCAGACAAATGATATGTGCTGTCATTGCACAGTCTGGCATTAAACAAGTTAATGTTTTATGTTCAGTCTGGGAATGATGAAATTAAAACAAATTATTAAGTCTATGGCAGATTTAAAAGAAAAAGATCTAAGGAAAACAATTTAAAAGAAAAAGATGTAAGGAAAAAAAAAAAACTGTAGAAGCATACTGTCAAATTTAATGGTTCTGAAATATGGACAAATAAATGAAAATGAGTAGACATTCAAGATATTGAAAAAAAACATTTGGACTAAAAAAAAAAATAAATGAGCAAGTTCCAGAAAATAGTAAAAAACAAAAAAGACTAATGGAGCTGTGGTGGTAATGTGATTAGTGTCTTTATATAGCGTATTGTATGCAATGGAGCTGTTGTGGCAATGTGATTAGTGTCTTTATATAGTGTATTGTATGTAATGGAGCTGTTGTGGCAATGTGATTAGTGTCTTTATATAGTGTATTGTATGTAATGGAGCTGTTGTGGCAATGTGATTAGTGTCTGTATATAGTGTATTGTATGTAATGGAGCTGTTGTGGCAATGTGATTAGTGTCTGTATATAGTGTATTGTATGTAATGAAGCTGTTGTGGCAATGTGATTAGTGTCTTTATATAGTGTATTGTATGTAATGGAGCTGTTGTGGCAATGTGATTAGTGTCTGTATATAGTGTATTGTATGTAATGGAGCTGTTGTGGCAATGTGATTAGTGTCTGTATATAGTGTATTGTATGTAATGGAGCTGTTGTGGCAATGTGATTAGTGTCTGTATATAGTGTATTGTATGTAATGGAGCTGTTGTGGCAATGTGATTAGTGTCTATATAGTGTATTGTATGTAATGGAGCTGTTGTGGCAATGTGATTAGTGTCTTTATATAGTGTATTGTATGTAATGGAGCTGTTGTGGCAATGTGATTAGTGTCTTTATATAGTGTATTGTATGTAATGGAGCTGTTGTGGCAATGTGATTAGTGTCTTTATATAGTGTATTGTGTGTAATGGAGCTTGTTGTGGCAATGTGATTAGTGTCTTTATATAGTGTATTGTGTGTAATGGAGCTGTAGTCACATTGTGATTAGTGTCTTTAGTGTATTGTATGTAATGGAGCTGTTGTGGCAATGTGATTAGTGTTTATATAGTGTATTGTATGTAATGGAGTTGTGGTGGCAATGTGATTAGCGTCTTTATATAGTGTATCATGTAATGGAGCTGTGGTGGCAATGTGGTTATTGTCTTTATGTAGTGCTAGCATGTAATGGAGCTTGGTGGCAATGTGGTTAGTGTCTTTATGTAGTGCTAGCATGTAATGGAGCTGTGGTGGCAATGTGGTTATTGTCTTTATGTAGTGTAGCATGTAATGGAGCTGTGGTGGCAATGTGGTTAGTGTCTTTATATAGAGTATCATATTAAATGGAGCTGTATTGGCAGAATGGTTACGGTCTACAAAATGTAGTCATGAAGCTGAAGTTGCAAAGTGGTTGGCCTGCTTGCTTATCGAGTTAAATCCCCCACAGTGGCAGGTTTGTTTTTTTTAATGTCTGGCCATGCACCTCTGAGAACTTCCACACAATGACAGCCAAATATTTTCAGAACAGGGAAGGAAAGTAACTCATCACCCTACTACACAGCATCATTACAACTGCCAGGAATATGTGAAGGTATAACACGTCACACTCCGTGGGTAGTTTCTGTCAAGGGACTCCGTGCCATGCCGATAAGCATGGGCAGTCATTTGCATCCCACGTGATCAATCTTTAATTGGATCTATTCTTGTCCTGATTATGACATGACCAAGCCCTACAGAGTATCTCTATTTCCTTTGCTATTTTCCTATCAAATTGGTCTGTCATAAAACTAACTAGCTTTTTTATCTTGAGTAAATTACCACAGGACACCATAAATAGATTTGAAGATTCTTATGTTAGATATATCAGTGTTAATTAATTGAACACAGCACGTTAAAAAGATAATTACCTCAATCAGTTTGTAACAAATTGCGCAGTCACTCATTTCTTCATGCAGCAGTTCTGTCAAAGACTGTATATGTGTTGAACATTTTTTCTGTGGCGAGGAGACGGTGAAATTCTGTGACAAAGTAACGGCACCACTCTGTGATAAAGATGCAGAACCACTGCTTGTTTTCTTCTGGTTACTGCCAATCTGTAACTTCTTTCTGACGACCGGTCCAAACACAACTGGCATATGTAGTGGTGGTTCCAGACCTGTCAAAGTGAGAGAAAGGATTTCTGTGACTAATTCCCACATAAAATATGACAAATTAATGTAATGGAGCTGTGGTGGCCATGTGGTTAGTGTCATTGCATAGTGTATCATATATAATGGAGCTGTGGTGACCATGTGGTTAGTGTCTTTGCATAGTGTATTATATGTAATGGAGCTGTGGTGACAATGTGGTTAATGTCTTTACATAGTGTATAATATGTAATGGAGCTGTGGTGACAATGTGGTTAATGTCTTTACATAGTGTATTATATGTAATGGAGCTGTGGTGACAATGTGGTTAATGTCTTTACATAGTGTATAATATGTAATGGAGCTGTGGTGACAATGTGGTTAATGTCTTTGCATAGTGTATTATATGTAATGGAGCTGTGGTTAGTGTCATTGCATAGTGTATCATATATAATTGAGCTGTGGTGACCATGTGGTTAGTGTCTTTGCATAGTGTATTATATGTAATGGAGCTGTGGTGACAATGTGGTTAATGTCTTTACATAGTGTATAATATGTAATGGAGCTGTGGTGACAATGTGGTTAATGTCTTTACATAGTGTATTATATGTAATGGAGCTGTGGTGACAATGTGGTTAATGTCTTTACATAGTGTATAATATGTAATGAAGCTGTGGTGACAATGTGGTTAATGTCTTTACATAGTGTATTATATGTAATGGAGCTGTGGTGACAATGTGGTTAATGTCTAAATCAGTGGTTCTCAACCTTTTTTTGGGCCCATGCCCCCCTTTACCATATTTTCAGAGCTTCATTTCTTCCCCACCCTTTTCAAATTTCCTCTATAAATCCCCCCCCCCTTTTTTTTTTACACAGTATTCATAAAAATGGAAGCTAAATTAATAACACATACTAGAACAAGTCTAGACTACATAAAACGTGATTTGCGGGTCTACTTACGTTATAAAACGAATTTCATTAGGGCGAGAAGTACAGAACCGTAAAATTTAGAGGGGAAAAACAATATCAAGCAACTGGTTCTTGTATTAATGCAATCTTGAAATAATCTTAATTACCCGCTTGGAAACCCTAAAATTCCCCCTAGGGGGGGAATTCCCCACCGGTTGAGAACCACTGGTCTAAATAGTATATCATATGTCATATGACTGTGGTGTCAATGGTTAGTGTATTTATATAGCGCATCAGATGTGATGGAGCTGTGGTGGCAATGTAGTTAAGTTTTATTTATTGACATTCAGAAAGCAAAAGTAAACAAAAAGTATCAATATACCTGATGGAAACTCCTGCCGAAAGTCCTGCTTTAACCATCTGACCGTCAGACTCAAGCCTGACCAGGGAGCTGTTCTTAACATGTTGCAGACCACACGCCATCGATACTGAAACACTGATTCTTTACGAGACTTGGCTGGAACGGCACGCAACCGTCTGGATTTCTCTGGATTCTGCCAGGCCCACTCAAACTGAAAATAATATCAAAGATTAACTTGGTTCCCTCTACTTGCACATGTGATGGTGTGTAGTGTTTACAAAAATAAATATTTTCCAACACCTTGAAGTATGTTGTGTATATAGCACTGGTCTACACAGATTTTGGTGCCTTAAATTGTATAGCTGTTCTTGGGTAATTTTGTGAATCCAAGAATGTAATCAGATTTTTTTTTCTATCAGCTCTAGTTTTTTAGATAATTTCCCTACAAGGTCATTCTTGGTTATGTACAAGCCTAGAGTTAAGTGCCATCAGTGGCATTTTGACTAATCTATATTCATATTATATGTAATTACTGTGCATTTATTGCCTTTATACAAAACATCAAAAATGTATTAAAACTACCATTAGCATTTTTTTAAATCTGTAGTAAACACACTAAAAGCTTCTTTTCGAGGACTTTCTGGAATGTGATATGCCAGGATAGTCATGCTTAAGGGTCCAACAGGTAATCTGCCTCATGTTGGCATCCCAAAGTCCCTGGTATCTCTCCTCCATTTTTGTTTAAATCTTTGTGAAATCTTCCACCTTTCTCCCCACTAAAGCTGTCATGATTCTTGGGAAAGAAATGTAAATGGTTATGGGGGTACTGCAATTTTATGCTCATGTTGCATCCAAGCTTACAAAACCTCGACAGAATGTTTTCAACTATTTCAGAATAATTGTCTGATTTAAAATTACCCAGAGAGTTTTGCACAACTAAAACATGATGACCAGGCTGTGGACTCATGTTCATCAAATCAATAAAAAATTTGATCGTTTATCAACGTTCTAATTTGAGGTCCGTCAAAAATTCCCAGCTTTCAAGTTTTTCTATGCTGAATTCCAGAAACATTCAGCATAAATAAAACAGGCACCATCTTTGTTCAGTATCTTAAATTGTTTCATCAAGCAAAGCTTTATATGTAATGGTGGCAGTAGAACTTTTGATCAATGAGGTTTGTTGACTATTTTTCTCCTTCAATTTTAAATTCATCCCTCAACAGCCACTATTTCTTTGTCCAGTGCGTATCTTTTGCCATGCTATCCCATAAACATAAAGCATGGATATTTGGTAAATTCCCTTTGCTGTCCAAGCTAGAAGTTCATTTTAATATCTACATAAGCCATCCAGTTATGTTCTAAATACTTAAATTTTTTCAGAACTGTGCTTACTGTAGAATACTCCATTGTAGTAGAATGGGCAATTGGAATTGAGCCACATTTGTTACCATTGTGTAAGAGAACACCTTTAACCCGATGAGGCCGATTTTTCGGCCATGTGATCGCCACAAGGCTCTAGTCACAAAGACGGCCGGGCCGAACATCGGCCCTGTTTGTAAGAACTGCTTTGATTGGTTTCCTTTTAATAGTACAGGCCAATCAAATGCTGCCCTGTAACCGTCAGCCATTTTGCTTTTGAAAATGGCAGCTTACAGAACGCGTTTCTATCGGATTAAAATTTGTGAGTTTTAACGCCGATACCCGGTTTTTCGTGGATTTGTGAGTTCTAAAATGGCCAGCTTTGAACCCGAAGACCATACTAGCATTGACTAGCTCTGATAGTAGCGATTTTGTCAGTTCAAGACTATTAGATAATGACTTTAGTGATACAGAAAGTGCCCATGAGGATTCCAAACTCGTGTCCCCGTAGTTTTGTGCATTGGGAATAAAGAGGATCGTGTTATCTATACCCATTCATGGCAATGTCCGGACCAAAAAACATGTCACCAGTTGATAGCTCACCTATTACAAATGTCAATAGGGACTTCATAGTAGTTGTTTGTGTTGTGTTTGGTAGGTGTTTAAAATTATTCTAAAGTGGTGTAGGTATTCAATGAGGAAATTTTAGGTGAGTACCATTATTTTTTAAATATTTAGTACCAATTCATACATAGTGGTATGAAATATTTTATTTTTCACAAAATACAAATGAGGTCATCAAATTTGCATAAACATGAACAAAACAACTTCAATCATACACAGAAATAAACTTTACTATATCCTCTATATAGGGTTCTAATATTTTTTTTTGAATTTATAAAATTGTCACTTCAGTCATTTTGTGTACTCCAAAAAAATGGCTCCGTCTTCTTCAGAGGGAAACCTAAATTTGGCCCAATGTTGTTCCGTCCTAAAAGGGTTAAAACTTTGAGCTGTCAATGAAAAGTCGCCTCTCATCTGGTGTATAACTTTACACCCATTTCATTTACAAGACCTACATTAGTACAAAACACAAGGTTGTTCTCTGTACAAAAGGAATGGAAGAAAACCTTGCTCTGCAGCAATAAAATGTAACCTTTGTTTCAGCAATGAGTAATTTTTTTCTTTCAATCTTGAAGCCAAAAGTTAAGATTCCTTGGAGAGATAAATCTCAGTTCATTCAGTTCACATTGGTCGACGCGTTAAGCAGCTGGAAAATTATCTTCGAAATCACTAGCACTGTCCCTTGTCGTTCAACATACCAATGCTGTTTCATCTAGCAGTGAATCCGGAATTGGTACGTCATCTATGTGTGGAACAGGTCGTCTAGCAGAATCTAAATCTGGATGTTTCCATTTTTTGTAATTTTTTCCAACAATTCCCTTAATACAGAAATAAGTCATAGTGGTTCTTGAGCGCTCTAAAAACCATTAGAATTTCAACTTTTGTAAGGGACTAATTTTTTGGACATGTTATGAGAAGAAATGGACTGGAGAACTTAGTGACAGCTGGCAAGATCGAAGGGAACAGACCAAGAGGAAGACCGAGAGGAAAATACCTGGATGGCTTGGCCATATGGCATGGACGAGACAGGAACACTGAGCTGATCCACGACTCTGGTGATCGAGTGAAATGGCAAATCATGACCGCCCACGCTTTCCGGCATGGCACATGATTGATTGATTGAAGGGACTAAATAGTTTTTTGTTTTTTTTCCAGAGCCTTATATAGAAAATACTAATAATAATTAAATACACAGATGCCTGTATTGCAAAAACTAGAGCTGCTACAAACAAATGTGATATTTGGATTTAGCAGGCCTCTATGAAAAACCAGGTGTAAAATGTTTGGCACCCAAAAATAAATTTTTGTAGTGTTGCATAGTGCTAGCGCCATGTTTAGACCAGCACTCAATGGGTCATGTGATCAACTATCACGCTGGCTGCTTTCACTTCCCAGAACATTTTTTATCCATTTTTGGTTGGGTCAAACGGGCAACCCTGATCAATTTGTTTAATTCCCTGCTTCAAAGGGGATTCGAACATGACCATTGGTCAGGCATGCAAGTGTGCTAGCCACTGCGTTACTGTGACTCCCAGTGATGTCAAGTTTAAACAGTTACTGAATTCAATCAGTAAACAGACTGCCCTCCATGAGATTCTGGATTCAAGGTAAATAATTGAAATGAAATTTGACTTACTAATATTAAAATCTACGGGTTAGAACAAACAATGACATTCAGTTCTGTACACAATGTGGATATTTTTCGTGAAGAAACTCAACTAAAGGTACAAGAATGACAATGGGTTGCACTGATGTTGGAAAACCACCATACCAGATGAACTCTAAAAAGATACCAGTGATATGGTATACATGTTCAAGTGACCTCAAAAGCTATGCATATAGTAACTACTGGCATTGTCGAAAAGTCAAATGATAGGATATGTAAAACCCTGTCTTGCAGGCAAATTGGGAAGAACCAAGTGCTAAGGAATGAAAACCATAAAGAAACACCTGTTGTTAAGGGGAGAAAAGAAAGGTTACAGGCCTCAAAACAGTACAAGGCAGTTTGACTATGACAGTACATAGTACATGTAAAGGTACTCATGCCAAAAGTAATAAACACAAAATGTACTATTTTCTAAAGGCCAAAATTGAAGTCAAATTTGCTACCCATAGTTAGCATGAAATAAAAAAACTTAAGGCATTTACGAAACCCCCAGCAGTGACATATTCATCAAAATGTCAAATGTATGTAGGGTAAGCCGGCCTCAGTGGCCAAAGGCTTGTGAACGCGGCTGGCTAGCCGCTTACCAGGCGTTCGAAACTCAGCTGCGACCGATTT
Source organism: Cepaea nemoralis (assembly GCA_014155875.1). NCBI lineage: Eukaryota > Metazoa > Mollusca > Gastropoda > Stylommatophora > Helicidae > Cepaea > Cepaea nemoralis. The sequence goes on from JACEFZ010020499.1 coordinate 22,315, forward strand.
GTGCAGCAGACCGTGTCATGTTGTGTTATAAAGTGTTGGTATGGGAGCCGGTCGTTCAGAAAGCAATGGCAAACTACTGAACGTAAAATTTGCCTAGTACATCAACAGCAACTGAAAAATGCTGGTGTTGACTGCAACGTCCTGTAAGGGATATGCAACAAACAAACAAAATGTAGGGTAATTTCCCAGCTCTGTGGCGAAGGCGTTACGGAGACAGTTCGTAATCCCACATACCGCATTCAAAACACAGCTGAGGGTGATTTGGCAGCTTTTATAAAATGGTATGAGTGCCAGTTTTTCAGAAAGCAATGGCAAACTACTGAACGAAATTAGCCAAGAAATCACAAACAGCCAAAAAATGCTGGGGTTCACAGTGACATCCTGTAAGGGATATACAACTAGATTGATGTCCCCATGAGAAAGTGGTCAAGTCACCTGGCTCGCACTACAAAGACGGTCATTTTCAGATAGTTTACAAGTGCAATTTTTCAGGGACCTCTGAGGATGATTGCTGGAGCTATGAGTTCGGGCTATGTGCTACACTTTCAGCAGGCTCTCTGTGGAATGAACAAAGCCATGTGGGATAGAACAAGGTGCGGCAGAGATCATCTTGTCCTCTAGCCTTTACATGCCACCTATTTTTTTCATTTCCCTGTTTTGATTTCCTGATAATGAATATATCCAATCCAAAGTGGCATATATACATAAAATGGTTTACTTTTGCAATGTGTTCTTGGTTGACAAGACTTTTTTGTTAGGCAATTCTTTTTCATTCTGAATGATTCCAGTTTCAGTTATGTAACTTTGAATTTCTCTTAAGTGTTCTCAAATTTTACAATTCTAAAATTTATATTTTTTTTTTTTTTCAAATTTGGCAGGTTTTTACTGTCAGCTTCAAACTTTTTTTTTATAAATTCAATTTTTACAATGAAATGCACAAAAATAGAAACTTACCCTGAGGCCAGATACATCATTTGGGAATCCATGGATGATCAGTACCATCTCCCTAAAATGGCAACAACAACAATGTTATTCTCTTTGATACATTCTGATGAAGTTTGCATCAATAATTTTGAATCCATATAGAAATTCTAACATCTTGTATCCATCCAGAAAGTGAAAAGTTATGAATCTAGAAACTTTTTCTGTCAAAGAAAATGTCTGCAGACAAAACTACATGCTAACCAAAACAATTTCTTGGCTGAATAATAAGACTATTCAAAAGAAATAAGACTGACCAAAGCAAAGCAGAGGTACACAATATTAAAAAGTTTATGGCACAACATCAGCAGAGAGTAATTTTGCAATCACTAAAGAAGAAAATTGCGCTTTTCAGCTTAAAACTTTACAGGAAACATGACAGAAGAAAAATACTAACAAGATTTGAAAATCTAAGAAAACGTGGCTCATAAACATGGCTTGGAAACATTTTTGCCATATTAATCAGTGGCTTGGAAAGAAAAGTGATGAAAGGTGTATTCCTGGAAAAGGCAGGAGTCAACTGGCATGAAGATAGTACATTGCAGACACCTTGAGTATGAGGCAAGAGAAAATGGTCAGAGTATGAGAAACTGGCGACCCGTAATGAAAGCAATCTTCTGCTTTATGATGATTTATCCATAAAGAAATTCTTACAATTTTAATCCTGTTAAGTTATTCAACATTTTTAATCCATGAAGAAATTTTCATCCTGTAACAAGTTATTCAACATTTTTAATCCATGAAGAAATTTTCACATTTAGTTTGTCGACAGATCATCCTCATTGCACATCGAATCATTTAGTCTATAAGCGCTCGGATCCCCTCAGCAAATCCCGCAGCGTGTAGCAGCTAACGAGACCAGTTCTGTTTTGGTTTATCAATCTTCTTTGGCTTCCTGCGTAGTGTTCTTGTTTGGCCACCCCTCTTTTAATTTGCTGTTCTTGCAGTCTGGCCATGGTTGTAGATTCACAGTCATCACTTGGTTCATGCAAAAGTCTTACTTCTCGTAGAGCATTCAGAATGTCAGTCAGGTCCATGGCGCGTCCGCCCTTCACCGTAGCCTCACCTGCGAGCTTGTCAGCCCACTCATTTCCTTGTACTCCCGCATGCCCTGGCATGAAGATGAAACTAATCTTTGCCAGCCGAGACCGCTGGTTTTACATTTAGGTACCCATAAATAAATTATATTTTATACCCATGAGAAATCCTTACATTTTGTACCCATGATGAAATTTCCACATTTTGCATCCATAAATAATTCAAGAAAAGATATCTCATCCATAAAGAAATTCACACATTCTGAATTCATAGAGAAATAAATGTATCCATAAAGAAAAGCATAGCGTTGTACCAAGGCATTTGTATGTACCAAGGCATTTGTATATACCAAGGCATTTGTATGTTATGGCTGACATATTAGCTAGACATTGTACTCAGGGCACACCCATATATGCTCGATGCAATGTTTATTCCATAGTGGACTAACGAATACGTCAATGTCGTCCCTACCAGTGTCATCCCTGTTTTATCAAAGCCTTTAAGAAAAGCAAGGGTAGTAACACTAATCTACCAAACATGTCATAACATTCGAGTAAGGAGTTTTGGCATCTAGTCAGTTACATCTTGTAGAAAACTAGCTGCAGAATCCAACCGACCATAAGCAGGTCTAAGGCTAAGAACAGAAAACTCAGCTGACAAAGAGGCACCTCTAGAAGTATGACACCAGCAGAGAAAGCTGCAAAGAATCTTACCTACTGACCTACTTTCATGTTGGAAAACAAACCAGAATTGCACCTGAAATATTAGAACTACCTATGGATATAAGCTTAGCCAAATGGATAAGAGTGTTCTTTAACATCTGGATGCTGATGCTGAGCTAGCGGGTTCAATCCCTTCAGCTTCAGTTGGACTTATCCCATGACTTGTAAATTACAAGTACCTCAAATCAGAGAGTTCCCCTTGGTAATAGGGAAAGCTAATCCACAAGTAAAAATCAGTCTAGTGCTAAGTAGTAGTAGAAGTAATAGTATGTGCATGGTCTATGCTTGAAAAGCGAGTGAACGGGGAAAAACCTACCTATGAATTGGGAAAGACAGCACAAGTGGTAGAAAATCACAGCACACTGGGATATAGACGGAATGCAGCAGGCAGCAAAATGGAAGACAAAAACATGAATCGAATTATAAGATATCTTCTGCGTTCATCCGGAGTTTTTGTGTGTGGACGTGATTGCATTGTGCCTGTTTACAGCAGAGCTGTGTTTTTGCGTCGACACATCCGACTTCCGTGGGCATTTGTTGACCGGGTTAACCTTCCCGGGGGTTTCTTAGGACATTTGACTCACTGCTGTGGTGTTATCCCTCATCCCAGCTGGCCCATACAGAACAGCCAAAGACATCCTGGTCAGCCCTCAAGGGAAGGCAGGGGCAGACCATGGGCATTCCCCGCCATCCAAGGAAGCTTCCATAATTGTAGAGCCGACACATAGCACTCTGGTACTGGGCTCACCCAAGGAATCGTCACGTCCTGCACATGGCTGCTTAGCCTCACTTCCGTATAATGGGCCTTTCGTTCACCATAGGCTGTTCTTCCGGAAACCAGAAGAATGCAGTCTGCAGATGACATCCACACAGTGAGCTTTCGATTTGGACTTTCCACGTAATGGATTTGCTATCCAAGCAATAATCCATTTTGTGCCACTAGGACACTTTTTCCACCTTTTATGAAACCCACATAGAGCTTTCGATTCGGACTTTCCACATAATGAATTTGCTATCCAAGCAATATTCCATTTCATGCCTCTGGGACACTTTTGTAACCAACATACCTGTGTTATAAGTGTGGCAGTCTAAGTACTTCTTCATGCACCTTTAGATGTCAACCTGAATGTAGTTAAAGTAAGCTGCGGTCAACTTGAGCTTGATATCTCCATAGAGCTTGTCCTCAAATGAAGCAGGTGTGGGCCAAAATCTCTTTCTCTGTTCTGCATATATTGGGCACTCCTGCAGCAAATGTTTAGCTGTCATTTTACCAATTCCACTCATCGGTATCTCCTATCTTTAGTTTATTGAACAAGTCGTATTTCAGCCTGTTATGTCCTGTGCGGACAATTCCTCCTCCTCCATTTTCTATTGAATTTTTTGGCTGATCCATCTGTATATGCATGGGTCCAATTGCTGCTTGGGTAATGTTCTTTTATCTAGTTTAGTGTTATTTTTCTTCTTTCGGTTTCCTTCTGAGTGCTCTTTTTCTCAATACCAGGAAGTTTTCTATCATCTCAGGCAGTTGCTGAGAACTTGTGCATTGTAAATGGGTTTGACTTGATATGTTAAGTATAGGATCTGCCCTAATCTTTCGTTTTGCAGTTTCTACAAAGTTGCTACGCTTCAATCTTCCCTTTCCAAAACCATAATCATTAAAATAGGGTGGTCTGTCAATCTTCAGAAGACATGATATGAGAAGAATGTCTACAAAAAAACTGACAAGCAATGAATAAAATATACAAACTATTGGCAAACATGACTTAAATATTCAAACACATGAAACACTCACCATGGTCCTCGTCCACTTGTTCTATATGCTCCACCAGCATGGCGGCCGGTGTTGTGCTGCTTAATCCGACGGTTCGGGTCTACAGTGTACCCAATATAAGTCCGTCCTTTGTACTTGGGATTCAGGCAGTACAACAAGTAGACACCATAGAAGTCCTCAATCTCATGAACCATGTTCACGATTTAGATTTCAAATTCTGTTATGACAAAATATTTTAGTTTCAGCTGTTGTATTTGAGAAATCCCAATTCAAAACAATTTGAAATTTCTTCGGATTGAAAATTCTCACACAATTATTTTGCAAGCATGTTTCCATTTGGGAGCCATGGTGGTGTAGTGACTAGACTTGCTTGCCGGCCCGGTGGTCATGGTTTCCTTTTGCACTCGCTCGCTCTGAACTCAAGCGTAGTCCACACTACTTATAGTAGTGCTAGACTGAATTTTGCGCGTGGATTAGCTTTTACGCATTAGAAGAGTTCCTCGCCATCAGGCAAACCCACTCCAACTTCAGAGGTACTTGTAATTTACGTCCCCAAGAAGGATGATATGTCAACATTTTAGTCCAACAGTCCAGTGTAGGGGCTGAACCCCTTACCTCTGTATCGGCACACTGGATGTTTAAGAGCATGTGCTCTTATCCATCCGGCCATGCTGACTTACGGTCAGATTTAAATTAGGGTGGTGTTTAAAATATTTCAGTTCAAAACAGTATAATGCTGACATCCAGTGGTGAATGGTGTAATATAAACTAGCACCATATGCCCTATATACTCAAGGCATGTAAAAAGGCAATTTACCTTTTAAATTCTTTAGTTGCCAATACTGCTCTAGGTTTTGACGTAAGTTCCTTGAGAACATAACCTATGGGGCAAGAGGTTCATGTAAAGGAACGGCTAGAGAGCTAAGTGAAGCAGCTCATTCAAGGCCTCAAATATATTGTGCATATAACCAACATTCTCCTCCTCCTCCCCCCCCCCTCCCCCTCCCCCCCCCCCCCCCCCCCCCCCCCCCAATATCCTTACAGCAGTGGTTCTCAACCGGTGGGGAATTCCCCCCAGGGGAAGACCATTTCAACATCGTGTTAATACAAGAACCGATTACTTAATATTGTTTTTCCCTTCATACTTTAGTTATGTATGTCTCATCCTTCTAAAATTCATTTGATAAAGTAAGGAGACCCACAAATCATGTTTTATGTGGATGTCTAGACTTGTTTTAGTATATGCTCTTACATTTGCCTTCCACTTTTATGTATACTGCGTAGGGGTGGGGGGATTTTTAGATAGGAAATATGAAAGGGGGGGGAATGACATTCTGAAAATACGGTGAAGGGGGGCACGGGCCACATTTTTTATAGGAAGGGGGGAATGGCGTTCTGAAAATATGGTGAAGGGGGGCACGGGCCAAAAAAGGTTGAGAACCACTGCTTTACAGTATATTGCAGTCAACACCAGCATTTTTTCAGCTGCTGCTGCTATCTTGGCAAATTTTTACATTCAGTAGTTTGCCATTGCTTTCTGATCGACCGGTTCACATACCTCCTAAGTAACCAGCGTGACGCGATCCACTGCCGAATCGCGCGCAGCTGTGTTTCATATGAGAGTAAGAACAATGTCCTTAACTCTGCCAGGGAGACCGGCATATTACCAACTGCACACAAGAAAAATTTGCAATTTTAAAACTCCAGATGGGACACAGACCATCTGCTCAAAGTAAATTTAGGAGCTACTGATGAATGTAACTGTACAACCGATAAAATGATAAACTAAACATTTAGCTGGAAGAGCCCTAGGAATAAATGTTTTTAGCCTTCAGTTGCATCAAGGACAAACTAAATTAAGTTCATCACCATTGTTTTAAATATACTGAAGATGCCAGAAAGCGTAAATAAGTTAATTCAGCTCTAGCTCCATGCTGTTCTTGCACATACATATTTTATGCTTTATCAGCCCCTCATACATCAAAATAAATTAGAGGCTAGCTGAGCAAATATTCACATAAATCGAGTCCGCATAATCCTTACCACAGAATATAGAGTGCAGTGCAATGGAATAGTAGTTAGAAATAAGACAGCCGACAAGATATCACAGGAAGGATGATATATACAGATAGTGTGGTGCAGTACAGTGAAAGATCACAATGTGGCTTCATGGCATGCTAGAATGTCAAGATCATCACAAAGCAGAGGAGCATATTCAAATATTCAGTATGTGTGTGAAGGCGGTCACTGCAGAACTGAGATGGCTTTCTGAGGCACCATTAAATAAGGCAGGCAGTTGAACCGAGTTTCAATCCAGGTTCAGTCTGAATATTTATGGCATGAATAGTTGACAACAGAAGAATCACAACTGAAAGGGCCATTTGGCTGGCCACCAAGACATTTAGAGGAACATAGGTTAAGCAAGGGATACATGATACTGCCCATAATAAACACCTGTTGCTTGATGAAACAAGACATCCTGCGAAACAGAAATCCAATCTGGCATGAAAAGGAAAGATTGTTGCCTGTATGTTACCTGGGCCTTAAGGGAAGCAAGAATAACACTAACCTTTCCAAAAGAGGCAACTAAGGAGGGTTGGGCTTGAGGCAGGCTACCCCCCCCCCCCCCCCCCCCCCCAAAAAAAAAATCGAGTAGAAACATTCAGCCACAAAATCCAACCAATTATGAACAAATCACAAAGACACTTAGCCCCCAAGATAAAAAGCAGCTCTTCTATAAAAGAAATGATGCGATGCATAGAAAGCTTCAAGGTGTCTGGACAGCTGGTTACTTTCCTTTCACCAAGGAATATCTCCAGAATTAGCAATGTTAAAAATATGTTTGAATTAGAGGACAGAACAGGTGGTAGATAAAAAAATAAAATCTGATTAGCATTTTAGGATTATGTGAAAAAAGGTGAAAGGGAGCAGACAAAAGGCTAAACAGGTGAAACTGCTGTGCTCAGGTTATAGAGGAAAATTCCTCGTTCATCCAAACTTCTGGGCGTAATTGTGTTGTCAGTTTACAGCAGAACTAATTTGCACCTTCGGCTGACATCTGACTGTACGGCATTTGAGATGGGCTAGCCTTCAGTTTTCAAGGGAAAAAATTAACAATGTCCTATCCACTGTTGAAAAAATTGCTGTTAGGGATAATTGTGTACGGGTCGGCCCTCAAGAAAAGGTAGATCATGGGCATTCTCTGCCATCCATGGAGGCTTCCATTAAATGCAGAGCTGACACAAACTGGGCTCACCCAAGAAATCATATCGTGCACATGGGACAAGTTCACCAAGTGAATTCACAGAATGGAATGCACTTAAAAGTTAGAAGTGTTAGTTTTTTAAGTTGGAAAATTTTGTTCATGTCGTAAATGATAAATTATTTAAATTCAAAACAACTTCGCTGTGCTTGATTGAAGAAGTCATTAACTGACCTAAGACGTTTAATAAAGTAAAGACTTGAAAGAGTATGTATGTGTAAACAAAAACAAAAAAACAGTAAAAACTTTTTTTAAATGTGTTTACCATAATCAAGATTCAAATCGACTAACGATCGTAATGTAAAATTTAAAAACCGTAAGTTACTCCAGTTAAAGTTCGTAAAATACTGCTAAAATGTCATACAGTCATACTGATACAACACATATTACAATACTTAATGACCAGTGCTGCTTGATCTTTAGCGTGAGGAAAAGAGTAGCAGCGAGAGAAAGAAGAGACTAACGATGTCGTCCGCCACTTCAAATCTGCTGCTATCTGTATTTCGTAGTAATCTCCCTAACAGCTGTCTCGGTGTCTGCATCAAACTTAAGTCACTTGCCAGCATCTAGTGGCGTGGCATGCCACTCAAACTTTCCATGTTTTTCCTTGATAATGTAGGACTATTCTAGGCCCATTCGTTTGTTTCCCCGGCGAATTTCACCAATTCTACAAATTGTTGCATTATTTACTTTTGGTAAGCAAAAACGGCATTTCAAACGAAAATGTTTTAAGTCGCTCCGTGAAATGTTAAGTGTGCTGAAATGTTTTGTTTTATATATATTTTTCTGCCATAGTACTAAATAGCAGTAGTGAATCCTGGGATAAACGAACAAATGACTTTGAAAGCATAAGATGTATCTGAGGCGAATACTTTGGACGGCCAGAGTAACCAATAAAGAGTGACTTAATTAAAGAACACTATACGAAAGAGAATGCATTAGAAAACTTGACTGGAAAGAGCAGCAGTAAGAGGCAGACCGAGATTGATGCTGGGTGGCCTAGAACGGTGACATGGATGAGTAACAGTTGATCAACAAAGGACCAAGATCTACGAAGATACATGGCCTCCGGCGTCAGTTGGCAATACTTGTGATATACGTAGTTTAACTCTTTCGCTACCGTGCTCCCATCTGTGGACAGAATTGATTTGCTGTAATGGCAGTCCGCCCTTTTCGTGCCACAAAATGATCAGTGGTTTATTTCACATATTTCTCCTCCGTTTCGGAATTTTAAGTTACAGTAAACTAAAAAGTCGTACAGCCGAAAGATCTCTACGCCATGTTTATGAGGTCAAACGTTTTCTAAAATTGGATTCTTGTGAATTTTCAGTTTTAAGGTAGTGTTAATTTGTTTGTTTTGGTTTTTCACAATGGAAACGCCCACCAGTTTGCGTCCACGTAGTATGACTTGAGATCAAGCTAGATTATTGTTTATAATAATATGTGAATGTGAATATTTAGAAAGTAGTTTTAGTTGTGTCTAAAGTTTTAGCACGTGGTGATAAAGAAAAACCAGTGAATGTTTCGTCAACAGCTGAGTGTTTGACAACGAAGCACGAATGGCTGAAGTTTACGTCTGTCATTATTGCTATGGGACTTGATCCAAGACCATGTATCAATGACTACCGGTGTACAAGTGCACATTTATATACTCCTTGGTATGTGGCACTGCCACTAAGTTTCCCAGTAATCAATTAGAAAATTATAATATATTTATCACACCATGTTTCATGTATGTCAACCTGAGGGTACCCAAAAAAAAATAAAAATAAATTTATCCTCTTGTTGACATAATTCTGAAGAATATCCAGGAAGCATTTTACCCATTTGAAAATGTGTCCATTGATGAAATGATTATTTGATGGAAGGGCTAAACAAAGCTAAAAAAAACCATGCATTGTTGTCTCTACCAATTCTGTAGTTAGAACTGTTGAGAGCGGATTGCGAAAACCGCAAAGCAAGCCGAAGATGGTCTCCATGAAAATAACACGGCGATGAATGGCTGCGACAGAATGGACCAAATGGTTGGATATTATAATATCCATGATAGGAAAACCATTACGTGGTGGAAGAATATCTACTACTAGATCTTTGAAATTGCACAGATCAATGCTCACATCCTACATTCCATATGGCAAACAGAGAAAGGAGGAAAAAAATTGTTATAGAAGGATTTCAAGTAAAGGAAAGTGCTCATCGCGAAGTAGCTCAGAGTATTCCTGAAAGTTTGACACTCTGCCTGCCGAAGAATTTCAGTCTGTTGCAGGAAATTATGCCGAAAGATTTACATGAGCCAAGCATTTAATAGAATTTGTCGGTGTCAATAGAGACTGTGTTTTTTGCAGCACTCGAACTAAACGACACATATCATCTTTTGTTTTGCTCCGGCTGCACTAATAGACCAGACTTGTGCGCCAAAGTTTGCTTTGCAGCCTATCACAAATAGACTGCCACATATAGTAAATAAAAACAAACAGACATGACAATTAAATGTAAATCTGCCAAGTGTTTTCCTAATTTTTGTCTGAAAAAAGAAAAATACATGATTCAGAATCTGCGGCAAAACTTCTTTTCGGATGATTGATTCGGAGCAATTGTATTTATAGTTTAGAAAAGTGTTGTTTGTGCAGTAAATTCAACAGGATTAGCAGTGATCAGGATATTGGATAACAACGCGCCCTTGGTAAGTGCAATGTTTACATTATTTTTACCTCCTTTTGTCCAATTATTTTACAAATTATATTATTATTTTTATTTTATTTACAACCTAAAGCAGAAATTCTCCTACCAACATATTCCTTGTGCAATCCCCTTTATTTTGATATATAATACAACATTTCTGCTACAATTTTAACCATTTTCATAACATTATTGCGACATACACCAATTTCCAGATTTCGGCCATTAGTTTTTTTCATTTGTGTGAAAAAGACATGGTTCAGAATATGCACCAAAACTTCCTTTTGGGTGATTTAAATGAGCAATACTGTTTATATTCTTGAAGACAAGTGGTGTTTGTTTGATTATTCAGTAAATTAAACATGATTAGCAGTATAGGAGTGTAGAAAACACATTCTAAGTGCAATGTTTACATTATTTTTACCTACTTTTGTCCAATTATTTTACAAATTATATTATTATTTTTATTTTATTTACAACCTAAAGCAGAAATTCTCCTACCAACATATTCCTTGTGCAATCTCCTTTATTTTGATATATAATACAACATTTCTTCTACAATTTTAACCATTTTCATAACTTTACTGTGAGAGACCCCACCTTCCAGATTTCAGCCATTATTTTTTGTCATTTTTTGTTAAAAAGACATGGTTCAGAATATGAACCAAAACTTCTTTTTGGGTTACTTTAATGAGCAATACTGTTTATATTCTTGAAGACAAGTGGTGTTTGTTTGATTATTCAGTAAATTAAACATGATTAGCAGTATAGGAGTGTAGAAAACACCTTATAAGTGCAGTTTTTTAAATAATTTTTACCTCTTTAATTTCAGTTGTTATTATTAAACCTCTCATTATTGTCATAATATTTGTAACCTATCAATTAATTATTAACACTGTCATGTTCCTTGTGCAATCCTCTTTAATTTGATATGTAATACAATAGATCTGCTACCATCTTAACCATTTTAAAAGCATTATTGTAACACACCCCTAGTTCCAATTTTCTGCCATAAATTTCTGTTTGGTCACAGCCCAGTTTTTGTTTGGTAGTGAAAGAGTTAAAGGCTCGCCTTCGCTGCACACCAATTGCGTCATCCGCCCCCCAACACAGGTTACACGAGAAAGTCTAGTTGAGTTGGCTTCTGTCAAGCTGATACTTTGAATAAAACATGACTAGCCAGCTAGAGACGAAAGGTGAAAAAAAAAAAACATTTCAATCCCAAATGGTGTACACCACTACCACAACTGCTATAAATATCCTGTTGTGGATGTTTTGTTCTAAATTATTTTAACCATGTCTACTGCCTATTCGGCCAACTCTACTTTCCAACGGCCCAGGAATTAAACATGTGCAATGTTAGTCTGTTGTTCGATTGTGGTTAGTGGGCTTGCCTGCCAAGACAGGTCAGAGTTCAATCCCCATCAAAGGCAGAATTCTTGTCCGACCAGTCCGGTTCTGGTCTCGACCCAGACAAACGAGAAAATATATAAAGACCTAAAGCATCACACACTAAAGGCAGTGTGCTATAGGGCTATCTATCACTCAATGTGCACACGGGTCAGTTTCCCTCCCGCATCCAAGAATGCAGTACGTTGATCCACTATCGGAGGGTTTCGTGATACGATTATCGAGAAATCATAGTCTCCCTCAAATATATCGAGATCGCTCCAGTAATACTGCTTGTAATCACGTCAGAGTTATCCTCTCGCATGTTCAATCCTTGCGAGTCAGGAGTAAACAAAAAGTTTGGACCAAACAAAAATGGATGGATGAAAATGGGAAGTAGGGATGTGTCAGTTATTACATAAAAGTTAGTATGGTAGCAGACGTATTATCAAATTAATATCCATAGGGAAAACTATAGTAATAGCTGGGGCGGTTTGGCAGCAGACCGCCTTCCGTTGGTTTTCATATAATGGAATGAGTGCCGGTCGTTCAGAAAGCAATGTCAAAACTGAACGTAAACTTGCAAAGAAAAACAGAACTTTTTTCACTGATATCCGTATGGAGTTATTTTTTCTCAACATTCCTGTGTAAAACTTCATTTCTGTAGCTCCGTGGAAGTGCTCGTTTCCAAGTCTGGCGCCATTGCTCCGTTCTGCTAAATCAATCACTTTCAGTGACATATAACACACACACATGTTTCTACCTAAGTTGCCCTTCACTCCATCCATGGAAATCTAGCACTTTGCTCTTCTAGGCCCAGAAATATGGCACTTTAACTGAAACTGCGCTAGACCCAGAAAGAGAACATTCTAACTGCGTTACGCACAGAAACACAGCAATCTAAGCTATTCTGTGTTAGATGAAAGCACGCGCCGTAAATGCTTTAGATCTTAGAACCAGATAACTTGCACTATGCGTAAGACCCAAAAAGACTAGCATTTTACAATTGACCCAGAAAGCTAGAGGTGATGTAGACCAAGAAAGCTTGCGTTGTGATGTAAACCCAGAAAGCTAGCGTTGTGATGTAAACCCAGAAAGCTTGCGTTGTGATGAAGACTCAGAAAGCTAGCGTTGTGATGTAGACACAAAAAGTTAACGTTGTGATGTAGACAAAGCTAGCGTTGTGATGTAGACAAAGCTGGCATTGTAATGTAGACCCAGAAAGCTAACGTTGTGATTTAGGCGTATATAGCTAGCACTTTACAACTGCTTTAGGCCCAGAAAACTAGCATTTTGATTTTGCCCAAGAAAGCTTGCACTTAACTGCTTTAGACTTTAGACAGATATATATAGGCATATTTGTACTCATCAGAATGAGAACCTTCTTCTTTTGTTTGCTTGAAATGTGCCTATAACAGATAACACTTGAACTGCTTTGTAGTTTAGACATATGGCTAGCAACTGTTTAAGACCCAAACAGCATTTTAATTGCTTTAGACCCAGAAAGTCATTTTAATTGCTTTAGACCTAGGAAGCTAACAGTTTAATTTCTTTAGAGTTTTGACTCAGAAGCTAGCTAGCACCTTCAAATCCAGATTATAATTTATTTGATGCATGGAACGGATAAAGAAAGGATATGCTATAATAATATTATCACACTTACATATACTACTTGAGTATCTTGAAGAAAACACCCATTGCTGCGCGATTTATTACAAGCAATGACTTGACGTCTAGTCTCTGGATAGCGTCGTAATACTGTAGGCAAAATTGGCAGTGGCGCGAACACGTAATATTTTGCCTGAGAACAACAGCTCAGGGTGACACGCCAGCCACGCTGTTCACACATATTTGAGAGGGACTAGCCCGCTCGGCACAGGTCTGCACTCTGAAGTGACAGCCAATCATATCCTTCTTTATGTAAACAGTTCAGATCTTAATGATGGCCCTAGATTGTTACAGCTCTTCTCCCCCTCCTCCCCCCCCCCCCATAAAACCGGAGATCTCTGAGAACTTAAAACAATTGCATGGACGTTGCGATCAACACAGAGTTAAATGTCTTAGTCTTAGATAGTTTCACGTCAAGTAGTTTGCCATTGATTTCTGAAAGAGAAGTTCACGAGTTGAAACCTAACTGACCTTTGTAACGGAAGAACACCCTACACACCTTCAGTTTGGGCGCTCTTGTCCTTTCAGCCACGTCGACCTCTTGTAACACCTTCATCATCGTCGTCATCATCATGTGCCATGCCTATAAGCGGGGGTGATCATGTTTCGCCATCTCAGTCGATCACCAGAGTCGTGGATCAGCTCTATGTTCTTGTCTCGAACATTCCACGTGGCCAAGCCATCTAGTCATTTATTTCTCTGCCTTCCCCTTGTTCTTTCCCCCCTCAATCTTGCCAGTTGTCACAAAGTTATCCACTTCATTCCTTCTCATAATGTGTAAAAACGCAATATCAATCAATCAATCAGTCAGGTACCTTTCGCTAACAAAAACAGTGTAAATCTTAATCTGTATTAGACATCTAAGAACGTGCACGCAGACAGATGAGGCGTGATGGAGGATAAGCAAGACAGGGGAGGAAGAGAAGACAAACGATACACTTTTGTATGTAATATCTTTTTCTAATTTTCTTCCAAAGTGTAACCATAACAATTCAAAGTAAATTGGTATCTATATCGTGTATGTGTGTATGCGCGCGCGCATGCATGCATGTGTGTCTGTGTGTGTGTGTGTGTGTGTGTGTGTGTGTGTGTGTGTGTGTGTGTGTGTGCAGTCGCCCCCTTTGAACTCCAGCGTAGTCCATACACACGCTACTACTTCTAGTGCATTAGACTGACTTTAGTTAAATCTGACAGAAGTTAAAGTGAGTTGGCCTGATGGCGAGGGACGTTGGTAATATAGAAAGCTACTCCAAACGCAAAAGGCAGTCCACAGCACTATATAGAAGTAGTAGCACGTGTATGAACTACGTTTGAGTTGACAGCGAGCGAATGAAACACAAAAATCACTTTGCATTAAAAAAGGGAGATAATATTTACTAAACGAAGAAACGAAAAATGCTTGTTCGCAAGAATTAACGGACTTGGGCAGAATATATCAATTCCATTCGATCATGCCATTACCCCTACCTGTTCAACCTCGGAAGATAAGCTATATTAAAGTCCATCCCTGGCTCAGATTAATGATCCTGTGACCGAGTCAGCCACAGATATGATATTATTTATTTTGAATGGGTTCTTTAGTCCCAGCCCGCTCCACGGCGAAGTAATTAGGACGCAGTTCGTGATCTCGTATACCAGCGTTCGAAACACAACTGCGCGATTTGGTAGCAGGCCGCGTTGCATTAGTTTTTTACGAAATGTTATGGGTGCAGGACGTTCAGAAAGCAATGGCAAACTACTGAACGTAAATTTGCCAAGAGATCACAACAGCAAACAATGCTGGTGTTGACTGCAACGTCCTGCCAAGGATATGCAAATAACTAACTAACCTTTAGTCCCACTACGTGTCTTTCAGCCCACGGTGGTCCATCCAGGTCCACTGCCAGAGTTGGTGGACAGGGATTTGGTAATTTGAGTTTGCAGTTTGGTTAACCGTCTCTGCACCCTAGTCAGATGTTTAGTTGAGTTGGGTTGAGTTAAGAACCGGCATCATTGCACTCGGGGAATTCCCATACGCGCTCAGTCTTCACCTTCAACGACCAGCGAAGAATTCCTATACTAAGGGTGACCGTTGCAATCTGATTATATGCCTGTCTTGCTTTACCTCTGGATGACGACTGTCTACCAGATCCGCTGACCACCCCTTTCTGCCGTATTCTCTCTATACCATGACAGTCTAGCTGTTCGTATGCATTGTTCACGTGCTACCGGAGGGTCTTCACCACATCTGCCTGATCAAATCACCCCTCAATGATGCGGCATCAGCCAATCTGTCCGCTTGATCATTGCTAACAGCACCAGTTCCTGGAGAAAAGATCCAGCGAATGCTCACAACCTTCGACCTCTGAATAGATACATGCGATTCAACACGAATAATGCCAGTCTTCACCTTTGTCAGCAAGCTTTGTGAATCAGTTACAGTCACAACATGCTTATACAGTTCTCCAACCAGCGGAAAGCTGCAGTGACCGCCTTCACCTCCATTCTCAGACTTGTGTCATATGCCAAGCACTTCTTCACTAAAGACTGGCTATTTGCTTTTGCTAGATCAAGTACAGATAAATCTGCACAAATCTAAATCTAAATAAAGCGGCCGTCTCCACAATGAAGATTGGCAGCAATAGATCTCCAACACTGTCACCTTAATTGTACATTCTGTCAAACTGTTGTTCGTCCATCTCTTGATGTTATCTTGCCACTTGTATCGTTGCCTAACTTTTACTCGCTTGCCTTCGACCTTACTCTCCAATAGGTTTTTATGAGAGTGTAACATCCTTTAATGTGACCGAAATATTTCACTTGCCTCTTTTTTATTTTTGTTCATCAAATCTTTTCATTCCCAGTTTTTCTAGGACCTCTGTATGTGAAAGTTTTTTTGTTTTTTTCCCCCCATAATACACAACATATTCTTCTGTATATACACATCCCCAGAGCCTCTATTCAACTTTCTAATTGTTTGTTCATTGTCCAGGCTTCTGCGCCATATAGTAGCGTTGAATATACCTAACATTTGACAATTCTCATTTATATTGCGTTGTTAATCTCTTTAGATGTTAATGCTGATTTCTTTATGTTGAAGTAGGTCAGCATAGCCGAATGGATAAAAACCCGTGTTCTTAATCATCCGGTGTGCTGACGACGAGGTAAGGGGTTCAACCCCCTCACCAGTCAGTTGGACTAAAATGTTGACCTATCGTCCTTGACTTTGGGACGTAAATTACAAGTACCTCTGAAGTCACAGTTGGCTCGCCTGATGGCGAGAGACACCGTTAAATAGGGAAAGCTTAACCACACGCAAAATTCAGCCCAGCACTACTAGAAGTAGTGTTTCCAGGCTACGCTTGAGTTCAAAGCGAGCGAGCGAGCGCAAAATAAATAAATAAAAATGTTGAAAACATTTTTTGGCCATTACTGCATGAATACCTTTACGATTTTTGTTGCAGTGATAAAAATAGCTTTCCACTACTCTGTCTCTGTTAATAATATGTCTCTGTTATTAACTCTTGCGTGAACCAAGTGATGACTGTGAATCTACAACCATGGCCAGACTGCGAGAACAGCAAATTTAAAGAGGGGTGGCCAAACAAGAACACTACGCAGGAAGCCAAAGAAGATTGATAAACCAACACAGAACTGGCGTCGTTAGCCGCTACACGCTGCGGGATTTGCTGAGGAGGGGATCCGAGCACTTATGGACTGAATGGTTCGATGTGCAATGAGGATGATCTGTCGACTAACTAACTAACTAACTCTGTTATTAAGTTGCGACCTCGTATTTTTGAAGAGGCACACGCTTCACACATAGATCCTTGAGCCATAAACCATTTCGTAATCACTGTCATCACACACAAAAACTGCCATCTACTGCCTATAGTACCTTGCAGTGTAGGACAGGGGGTAGTGGGGGGGGGGGGGGGGGTGTCTTGAGCCTGAAGAAGTAAATTCTCCAGGTTAGTGCAGTCGCCACGAACTGCGCAAGTTCGCAATCACGTCAGAAGAACATTTTGGCTTTCGGGCTTAAATATTATATAACAGTGTTTAGAATATTGTGGACCTGGAAGAAGAAAAGTACTGACATTATAAAAGATCCGAAAACTAAAGAAAACTGGCATAACTACAAGCCATTTCCTTCTTTGGACAACAATACCCTCATTAATAATCGCCATTAATATCAAAGTTGTGGCTGACTCAGTCACAGGATTATTAATCTGAGCCAGGCGATGGACCCTAATATATCTTCTCTTCTGAGGTTGAACGGCGTAGGGGTTATGGTATAATGGAAAACCGACTTCCGGTCGCGAATGTGGAGGATAGGCATTGAAACGGTTAAGGCCTCTGGAGTGTTTATCCTCGTGGCTACCGTTTGCATTCGCATTTTCCTCATGTTGGACTGGAAATGTATGGTTCCATAGCCCTGCTACTGAGCTGAGTGCGTAGCTCGATACTGTGGACTGTGGGCTGTTAATTTCGTGTGAATGAAATATATCTGCAAGAGGTTGTTTGGAGCGTGAACTGCATGTTCGGAGCAATGGCGGCTGGCTGTGTCGCAGAATTGATCGGTTTTTGTCTTATGCAGAAATGTGTGGCTGCTGGTCTTCTAGTGACTGCCGCTTCCATCGACAAAGAACTGTATTTTCGTGGGGGACTTTTGTGTTGGCATTTTGGCGACGGCATTACGTACAATTAAATGTTTTTACATCTGTCCGAGGTTGTTTGTGGCGTCAACTGCATGTTCGGAAAAACATGGCGTAGGTGGCTAGAAAACATCTAGAAACGGAACAAACGGCATCTAAACTAACTACCTACTAACTACCGGCAACTAACTAACTAACGAACGAATGAACGAACGAACTAACTTTTTTCTCGCATATCCTTTACATGACATCGCTGTCAACATCAGCATCTTTCAGCTGATTATTGATTTCTTGGCAAGATTACGCTCCGTAGTTTTCCATTGCTTTCTGAGCGACTGGCTCACATACCCCTAAGTTACCAACGCGGCGAGAACCGCTATCGATTCTCGCGCTGGTTACGTTCCTCGCGTGGATATACGGGTCATAAATAGCAACATGTCACGGAAACCGAAATACTTCCGCCGTGTTAACCGCCACAGTGGTTTGGGGAAAACAATGATGGAAGACGTGGGTCGACCAGCACGAAGACGAGCACGAGATACTGTAGACACGCTGGACATGATAATACAGATAATTGGTAAGAGATTGAGAGGTTTTCTAGCGCGCCGCCATGAGGGAAGACCTTCTGCAGAGGCCTTGCTGCATGGTGATGACACTTCACGCCCCTGGAGCAATATGTGCTATCGGATTAACTTGACATCTGTTTATTGCTGACCATAACCAGCACAATTAGCCGGCCTCAAGTGTCTACACTTGTCTGTACACTGATTGTTAAAAGTGCCTGCATTGATTAAACATGGGCATGAAAATAATGAATATTCGTGTTGTCGTTAATAACATATTTATATTTATTGTATCGGGTATTGGATTTTAAAATGGCTAAATTACATGTTTTGACAGCGGCCATGACATACCGGGAAAGTATTATAAACATCAGAAAACAATTGTTAACATTCTTTGGTTAACATTGTGAGCAGAAATATGGTGGAACACATTATAACAATTCGTAGGATTAATGGGGGAAGTGGCATAAGAGGGCAGGGAGGAAAGGTTCTGGTTAGTTATAGTATACATCACAGCAGGGAAAGATGTTGATTGAAGTTGTTGACAAGCGGATCTGTCACATCAGTCAACTCACTTGATGGCAATAATTTGCATGTAATCACTGTAATATTTTATTTGTGTGTGTTCATTCCTCGCTTTGAATTCAAGCGTAGTCCATACACGTGCGACTACTTCTAGTGCTCTGGACTGATTTTTTGCGTGTTGATTAGCTTTCCCTATTACCAGTGTCCCTTGCCATCAGGCAAACCCGCTCCAACTTCATAGATTCTCCTAATTTACGAGCCAAGAACGAGAAGTCAACATTTTAGTCCAACTGTCCGGTGTAGGGGTTGAACCTACTTTTTTGGCATCAGCACGCCGGATGTTTAAAAACGAGTTCTCTTATCCATCAGTCATGCTGACCTCGGTGTGGGACTATAATCTGACTTGTGTATACCAAATCATCATTATTCATATACAAGTATATAACTATATATTGCTATATTTACTCTTGTCTTTTTAGCTGCCCTTTCCACTATTTCATTGTCTTGTATTCCTACATGTACAGGTATCCATGAATTCAAAACTGAGCATCCTATTGTGTGTAACAGTTGTGGATAGGACAGTCTTCTTCTGCTCAGTCACGTCTACTACAGATCCTTGTTTGTGTTAAGCTATAACTGCTGGAAGTAAATCAGTTAAGACTGACAGCTGCGAGGAAGATTTATCATTGTTATGATGATCGACACCCCTGAACATCGGGTATTCCCTGGCGTGCTCAGTCCCCCGATGCAGGAGTGATCCCAAGTATCTCTATTCACTGTTCCCAGTGGGACTTAGTTGTAATATCTCGTCTCCCGCTCTCGAAGACGGCACCGACGAGATTGACCAGATTTCACTCCAAGTCGTGTAATCGAATTAGTGTCAGAGACTCGTTGGTAACAACAAGCTGGATTTATCATATACCATTTCAAAAGCCTATAGTGTAACATTTTAGAGCTGATTCGACAGCTTCTGCAGCTTGTCTTGTTCCAGATGTATTGGTGTTACTTTTTCTCTGGAGTAAACTAGATATGCCGAGAGACCGAGGGGGATCTTGCTGCATGAGCAACACATGGTCTCTGCAATTCAGCCCAGACTGTGTGCTACTGAGAGATATAATTTCACCCCTTGTCCCCACCATAGGTTGTAGTTATTATGCCCTTTTGGACGCACAATGTAGCAAACTATCGTCTGTCGTGACGACAATAGGCCAGTAGAATTAGTAGTGTAAGAGTCATTTCTGCGGTAAAGAAAAACATAGATTATTGGGTAAACTGTTGTTTCTCTATATTTTCCATTGTGGAATGTATAGTAAGGATGTTGGTCATCCTGGTGTAACTTACTGGGGATTACAAACTGCCCACACTATTAGACTGCAAGAGAATCACACTTTCTCACAATCATGGTTAAAATTTTGCAATTCGCGTGTTTTATTTTTTTTCGTAGTTTATTTTATTTCTTGGGTTTATGTTGTGTATTTTGTTGATGGAAAAAAAAAGAAAAAAAGAAAAGAAAAAGAGACCGTTATGTCACAAGGAGTGTATCTTTGTTGTCCCTCTGCAGAGTAATAGTAATACTCGGCCAATAATACTCTGTATTACAATTTTCAATGACCAGAAGTCAGTATAAATTTATTTCCATATACTCCTCTGTGAGCCAAATTTCTTCACAAAATCATTTACAGCCAGCGTGTTCTCATCCGATCTACCTACACACCCGATGAGCGTTACACGGTCTGTCTTTCTCTGAGTCGAATGTAACAGTGTAGGTATAATTGGGGTCTATTGGAAAACTCCGATACAGCACGATTGAGCATTGAGACTGAAAGGGGGGGGAGATGCTCAATCGTGACGTATTATGTTGTTATAGGCAGTAAACATCCGATAGCCCAGCTGAGAAGACGCGGCCTGTCGTCTTGAGAATAAAATATAAAACTTTGTACCAACTCGACACTAGTTACTTCCTTTGTCACTGTTATAGGGAGTAATTAATGGTGCCGTGACCAGGATCTGAGGTTGATCTAGGCCGGCCAACAACAAACAACAAAAAAACTATCCACTGACGGCATGCTGTAAGAAATATTATGAAGATAATAAATCATGGCCTATCACGCGAAGTACTCAAGAATCAGGAGCCGTGGCTGAACTGAATCATTTACAAGGGGCCTAACCTGGCCGTTGCCTGAACCTTGCCACTTTCAAGATTTAATCAGAAGTCAGAGCTCGTTCAAGGTCAAGTCGTCACTGGCCGTTAGCAGATCCTGATCCATCCTTGGGCCTTGTCATTCCTATGACCCAAACAAACCTGATCCATCCTTGGGCCTTGTCATTCCTATGACCCAAACAAACCTGATCCATCCTTGGGCCTTGTATTTCCTATGACCCAAACACCTGATCCATCCATCCTTGGGCCACGTTAATCCTATGACCCATTCCAAACGACGTTGAAGTGCCCACCTGAGATTCAAGGAAGGGACCCAACCAGGGGTCGAAGATTTTCCGGCAGCCCATGATGTGACCCGACCAGGGGTTGAAGAATTGTCTGGCAGCCCATGAGAAGGACGAAAACACCTGAGGGAAGAGAAGTGGTATCTGAACTCCGCCACCTGAGCTTCTGGACTCCGCCACTTGAACTCGAGACTAGGTTTCACTTGATGCGAACTCTGGTTAGTGGAACTAGATCCGTCAGCTAATAAAAGAAGGTAACTGTGTAACTCCGGTGATGTGCCATAAATTCTTGGTTAGAGCAGAGTCTAAAACATTATTATATTATTAAAAACAGGTATGAGGATTTATAGCGAACTTTGTGGTTTCAAACAGGACTTATTGAAGACAGGGTTTTTCCTCCCTCTACGCTGACAGAATATTGATGCTGATTACAACTTGTGCTCTTTAGGGATTAACCAAGGGAAATTTGTGCGATTCTGGAACTAAATAACTAATGGAACAGTTTATGAACTGGGGGAATTATGTGTTGTAAATTAGTAAATTTAGGTGATTCATAAATAAGGTAATTAATTAACCAGATTTTAGAAGCAAATAATTTGAAATTGTGTATTTTTTTTTGTTCTTTGCTTGCTTTCTTGCAGTATTTTCAGCATGGCGGAACAGGACACCTCAGCACATCTCCTTTAAGTTAAGAGATTTTAAAAATTGAAATTGGTTACTTGTATAAATATTTCAGCTTAGAAGACTCAGCACAGCACATATTTCAGCTGAACTCAGGATAAGTTTTTTTTTCTCAGGTACTAAAGAAGTATACAGAAGAATATTGTTTCAGCTGGATAGATATTTCAAAGGAACTGAATATGAATTTCTTGTGCGGGGAGTTACAACGGGTTAGCACATGGTTAGGAGAATTAAAGATGTCAATTACGGAGGTAGAGAGTTTTCTGAAAACGTTGAAGAACAAAACAACTAGACAGGACCCTTATAGAATTATGGTAGACAGTAATAGAGTAAGAAAGAATAACAGGAGACAGCCATTGCTTAATAAAGACAGAAGACAATATGGTTATGACGAACCAAGGCCTGATGTATATAGAATAAAAGACAGTGAGAACAGACGAAATAGTGAAAGGTTGGATTGGTATAGTAGTTATAAAAACAAAAATGGGCGTGAGAGAAACTTTTCACGGAAATCATGGAACTGGCCCTCTCACAGTGCAACTGCTAGAAAAAGACGTGACGACTGGTTGGAGCAAAGACAAAGACAATATCTTAACTCAGATGTAAGAGACAGAGGTGAACCTGTAAATAAAATACAGACTAGTCCTAAAATGGTTGCGAATGTAACTAGTGGACAGGAAAAGAAGACGACGGTGTTAGTAAAGAAAAGAAATAGAGAGACGCAGACACAAGCAGGTAATACGATAGAAAGTAGTACGCAGACTCAGGTACAACCAGTCAGCAAGTTAACAAAGGGAACTCAAACTGACTTAATAAAAACTCAGTCAACACCAGCTCGTTTGACTAAGAGAGACAAGGTTGAAGTTAGGAAAGATGAACAGACGGGGACCAAGGACGAAAAGAAGTCAAGGAAGAAAAGTGTTAGTATGATAGTAAATAGAGGTAGTACCATGTCAAGTTCTTCAGCTATAGACAGGAAACTAGTTCCCAGATGGTGTAGGAATATTAGCTGTCAGAGTTCAAACTACGGAGAAGATATTCCCACAGCTGAATATTATAGTGATACTGAATCAGATATTATTACAGATGATTCGGAGAAGGAGAGTGTTACACTACGGGCAGGTCCTGAATCGAGGCGTGATGTTCCATCATATGGAGTAGTTGCTAGTAGACAGACGGACAGAGTTTTGGGTAGTGACTCTTTGAAACAAAATACTGGTTTATATGACAAGACAGTAGGGAAGGCTAAGGGACGAAGACCGAGGAAGAGAAAGAAAGTCAGACGTTTTAGGGACGACTATAGGAATAGAGCCGACGTGTCTGCAGTAAACTATGGTGACTCTGATGTGGGAACTATTATTAGTGTGTCATCTGAGGACGAGATGGGAAGGTATAAACGATACATAAGATACACAGAAAACAGTGAACAGACTGACGCAAATAAAGGATATAGAAAGAAATCATTTAAGAAAAAGTATAGTGGTAGACAGTTAGCGGGAATTTATTCAACAACAGAAAGTGACTTAAGTAAAATAGAAGACCTTAGGACCTTAAGACCTGAGTACTTTAGTAACTTGACAACAGATAGTGAAGATGACATTATAAGTGAAAGACGGGTTAATGTATTGAGAGACAGTGAAGTGTTCAACTTGGACACACTATATGACTAAAATAGAGTAGATACAGCATAGAATTAGTAGAGAGTGAGAGATAAAATAAGTATTAGAAATAGTTTGACTCAGAGCTATGACGTGATGTCCAAGATAGTTTTGTTTGTTGGTTTGAGAAGAATAGTATTGTTGATAGGTGAACCGAGATTGACTGGTAAAGGGATATAGATTGAGAAAGTACTGAATATCCTGTGTGTAAAGTAGACAGTTGAATGTGACGGTTAAGACTGTAGTAGTTGTGTGTGAAGAAGTATAGAAGGATAGTTTACGAGATTAGAGATCTGTTGGAATGAGGTTTGTTTTGAAGAGATAGTAGATAGTGCTGTGAAAACAATATAACTTGCGAGAGTGTCATGTATAGGGTCTGACCTTCGTATAGAAATAGAGATATAAGAGAGCAGTGAATTGGGAGAGTCCTCTGGAATAATTTGTCTAGTTGTGCGGTGTTCATACGTAGTCAGACAGGTGTTCGTCGTGATGAAGGAAGTTAGAGAGAGGTGTGATGACCTCGCATAAGTGAAATACATAGATAAAATATAAGAGTGGCGTTAACATGTCTTGTGTCAATGTGTTTTGAGGAGATAAATACGTGTAGATTCTAGTGAATGATTGCTGGAATGTTGAATTGGCGTCTAAATGGTTCGGTTTTGAAATAATAGTGTAGACACGTTAGGTTGTCGTGATGCGAGTGTAGTCGTGAGATGAGAGCGAGGTGGTGTATCATTGTCTGTGTGAATATGAGAAGAGTGATTGATAAGTCCAGAGAATTGAACGGCCTGGTTACACCTGTTGTCAATATCATTTGTTTCGTTTCGTTTAGCGGAATTGTTGTTGTTTGTTCTTCTTTAGCTATAGTCCTCGCCTCTGTTTTGTTTGTGCTAAAGTGTGATGTCTTTTGTTTGAAATGTGTGATCTTGGAAGGAAATTATAGAAGTCGTATGACAGAGAGTTAATATTCTGACTGACAATTCACAAAACATCTTTAGTATTTTTGACAGGAACATGCCGAAGCAGGAGTGACCAATACGGAGATCTGAGAAAAATGAGGTCCGTTGTCAGTTATCAGGACATGAGTTGCTGTTCCGAAAGAATCCTGATAAATAGGAGTGAAAGATACGAAGGTAAATAAGGTGAGGTAAATGAAAATTAGAAAGGGTGTTTCGACTGGTTTAACTGTCGTCACGATGTGAAAAGGATAGGAGAGAATTGAGGTAATGGTGCTGAGATACGGAAAGTACTGATGCAAAAGAATGAAATATTAATTGCGTCGGATAGGATGAGAAACTAAAAGTTGAATTAGTTTATCAGGACAGGAAGTAGATGTGTTGCTGAGAGGTCTATACTAGGTAGACAAAGCTTTGTTGGACGTGGGAGGATGAAGATACTGTAGTTAACAGTAGTGATTAAGAAGTTTGGTACAAAGCCAAGGGAAACAATTAGTGTATCGAGCCACAGGTACAGTTTATATTGACGGCTGGTACATTGAGATGACATTAGAATAATCGCCACATAATAAATGTGTCGACCTGTAGTTTACAGTGCTGGCTTAAGAGAATGTTCTAGATAGGGGATGTATTAGGAGTGAGGCTGGAACAAGATAGAAAATTGTGAGGGGAGATAATCAATGTTGGACTTCCAGAAAAAGGAATGGTCACTTGTTGAGTAATGATTTTGGTTGAGGGGAACAAGTATGGTTCCGCATTAAGATAATCTGTAGATAACAGAGAGATATTTGTATATACGTATTTTGGCATTAATGCTTGGTATTGAATTGTTTTGACTTGCCTAAATAGATAGGTGTTACATTGGTTAGAAAGGAGACCAATGCTGCTGGGTCACTTTACGTGGTTAATTCTAAGAGAATTATATTTTTTTTTGAAAACCTTCCCTTTAGCGAGAAGACAGTTGTATTTTTTTTTGAGATTTCAATGCCTCATATGTAAAATTTTGTTTTGCTTGATTTGGTCTTGAAAAATGATTGTTGTTGTGTGATTAATTGATTTAGAATAGGGTTATTGTGTGTTTAGACTTTTATGTGTAAACTGCTGGTCCGTAAAAGAGACCAGTAGTAGTAGGTAAAAATAGATTAGGATGTATGTTGTATTATTTTAATCATCGTCACCATCATCATCATTATCATCATCATACTTTTAGTTGAGTTGCGGGGAAACATAAATGAATGTTACAAAAATTTGGGGGGGATTTGATGTCCTGTTGTGATTTTATTTCACTGTTTTGTGTGTTAAATAGTAATTAATTAAGTTATGTTTAAATTATAGGGATTTTATCGAGAATAAAGACAATACAGGGGGCTGTAATTAGGACCCTTCGTTCAGAAAGTTATAATAAACTACCGTGAGCTAATAGAGAGACACATTCTCTTTGTGAAGAATAACTTCATGGGTGTATATTACTGGGATA
The DNA here is from genome assembly GCA_014155875.1 of Cepaea nemoralis. Taxonomy (NCBI): domain Eukaryota; kingdom Metazoa; phylum Mollusca; class Gastropoda; order Stylommatophora; family Helicidae; genus Cepaea; species Cepaea nemoralis. Next base: position 48,764 of record JACEFZ010020499.1, read on the forward strand.
ATCAGCATAGTGAGGTTGATGGGCTTATGAGGAAGTGGAAACATATACCGGGGATGGTTATGGGAAAGGTTAGAGATACACTAAAGTAAGCATTAATTAGAAAAATATGGGATTAGAAACCACATGGGAGAAGAAAAGATTAATGAATATATTCAGTGGGGTAAAGCTGAGAAAAGTTTTGAACATAGTTTCCGGGGGTTCAGAAGAACCATGAGATTGCGGGGTTATAGAGGAATAAGAAAATTACCCCAGACAAAGAGTAAACATGAATTGGATCCATGTTTGACTAGACACTGTAGATAACAGTACAAAAGTAAAGAGATGTTAGGGTGTAAATGAGAAATGAACATAGGGGAGACATAAGGACATGGAGTGTTTATGGGTCCGTAATAAAAGGGACTGAGATTAAAGTTGATTAACAAGAAGTCACAGACATGAGTGGTTATTTTTGCGGCTGTAGATTACGGCATGAATTATGAATTGAGATTTTAGAGAGACATTGGGTTACATGGCCTGGGCAAGATGTAAATGTTTATAAGTGGGTCAGATTACAATGTTGTGTTTGATGGTTAATATTTAAGGGGAGATTTCAAAGTTATTAGGTTGCTGTTGATAACGGCATAACTGGAGCATTTTAGTAGATATGCCCATAAGAATTAAGAGAGAACCTGAGGTATTGGAGAAGATTAGTTATACGAGGTAATGAGGTTATATGAGGTGTTGTGTTGGAGGAGGTCTTAAGGGATAATAGACCTTTTTAATTGTGTCTTCGGGATGTGTTTTGTGGTTTACATTAATATATGAGGTTGAGGTTAAGTAGTAGTGTCTGTATATAGACAATGGGATGTGGATAATGTTTTTGATGCTGTAGATAGCAGCGTAAGCGTTTACCATAATGAGTGGTAAAGGGATGTGATTTAGTTTGAGTGTGGTTTTCAGACTTTATTACATAAAGTCTCAAATGACATAGGAGGGTAAAGGAGTATGGTTTGGAAAAGGGGTGTGATGTAGCTGAATCTGATTTTTGTGTGGAAGAGTTCTACTGCTTCTTTTAAATACCGGTGGCCACCGATTCTTTATCTTCCTATCGTATGAAAGTGATTTCAGGTTAGTTGAAAGTGGGGAGTTAGTAGTATTGGTGATAAGAATAAGGAGGAGTTGGTGTCAGCGTTTGAAGTGGAAAGCAGATTGCTTATTGAAGTGGAGAAGGAGTATTTATGAAAACGTGTTATGGTGTTATGATGTATTATAAACTGAATTTGAAATGTTATATGTAAATATGTTATGTTTGCTTGAAGGACCAAGAACGAAGAAGAAGTGGCTTGATTATATAATGTTGGGGAAATAGAAAGGAAAGAAGGACTGGTTGGATTAACCGTGGTATTATATAAATAAAAAGCGAAGAAGAAGTATATGGGGAGGTTGTAGAAGAGTAAAAGATGTATTGGCGAAGCTTAAAAGACAAATAGGGAATAGAGTATGGGGATTAAGAGTAAAGATTTTTCCTTTAAAAGGAAAATTCTTTAAATAACATGGGGAGGTGTAACAGTGTAGGTATAATTGGGGTCTATTGGAAAACTCCGATACAGCACGATTGAGCATTGAGACTGAAAGGGGGGGGAGATGCTCAATCGTGACGTATTATGTTGTTATAGGCAGTAAACATCCGATAGCCCAGCTGAGAAGACGCGGCCTGTCGTCTTGAGAATAAAATATAAAACTTTGTACCAACTCGACACTAGTTACTTCCTTTGTCACTGTTATATCTACCTACACACCCGATGAGCGTTACACGGTCTGTCTTTCTCTGAGTCGAATCAACATCAGCCAAGTACCTTATGTATATTTTGTTTGTAGTTGTATCAGTGCCTAAATGTTGTGCGTGTGTTTGTGTGCGTGTGTGTGTACACTAACAAGCGCACTAGCCGCAACGTCCATTTTATTACCTGTGATTGTGTCCTTATAAAGCTTATCAAGCCGACACCGTAGCCAGTGCAGGATTTACGTATAAGCTAGACAAGCTATAGCTTGGGACCCCCAAGAAAGTGGGGGACCCAAAAAATATTGTCCGAGTGAGCAATTTGTCACTGACATAGAATATCTTGACTTATAAAGGGCCCCATATTTCAAATAGCTTAGGGCCTTATCAAGTCTAAATCCGGCCCTGACCGTAGCTTAGGGGCAGTTAATTAATTTCCCAATACCCGACATGCGAAGTCAGCGGCTGGCGATTTGGAAGCAGGCTGCCTTGCGTTGATGTCAATGGTGTGAGAGATTATCATTGAGAAAGCAATGGCAAACTACTGATCTTAAAAATTGCATAGTAAACCACAAGATCAAATTTGGACGCTTACTGCAACTAATGAGTGCAAAATGATAACAACAGAGCTGAAATACTTTAGAAGAGCTGCAGTAGCAACCGTGAAAGACAGAATTGAGAATTCGGAAATTAGAAGACTACTAGGTCTGAAATCAGTCATGCACTTCATAAAAAAAAAAATTAAATGGTTTGGACCCCTCAGAAGAATGCTCTAGCACTATCTGTCACAACGAGCCATATTGTATAAATATAATGGATACAGAGCACGAGTAAGACCACTAAGATAGAGTTGTGGTATCAAGAACAAACTTAAATAAATAAATAGAGTACATTAACTACAAACATCGTTAAAAAGAACGTATAAACAGGGCCGTATCGTGCCATTGATACAGAGAGGCGACCACATCAGGCGGCACAGTAAGGGGGATTCATAAGGGGGCGGCATTTTAAAAGACAAAAAATTGATGTAAGGGGCGGCATTTCGAAGACTTGCAGCATGCTGAGAAAATCTACTGCACTCTTCGTGTTAAAGATCGTTACATCTTCTCTTCCCTCCCCCCCCCCCCCCCCCCCCCCCCCCCCCCCACATTTCACTGAAGGTAAGTGAATGTAGAGAAGAAGAAGAAGAAGAAGAAGAAGAAGAAGAAGAAGAAGAAGAATCACAAACAACCAAAAATGCTGGCGTTGATTGCGACATCCTGCACAGACATGCGAGTACTGTAACTATTAAAGTTTATCGATTCCACTTCTGTCTATAGTTGACTATATATTCTCAGCAGAAGTTCAGCGTCGTCTCCCTTGTCTCTAGCAGACGCGACCGCCATGTAGGGGGCGCTGGTCTGTGGGCCGCGGGAGATGCGGGCTGGATCAATGAACAAGGAGCCGGTGGCAGGTGATACTCCAGTGTTCGCTAGTTTTATCTCTACCATGTCTCCGATTCGTCTTGATTCTCTCCGTGTTTTTTCAAAAATGGGATCTGGTTTGAATTCGTAACGCGGGACTGCCGTAGAAACAAAGCATGTCCCAGAAATATTGTCGCGAAGAGGGGAAAACTAGTTCCTCTAAGAATCTACCTGTGGTTTCCAAATGTCTGGCAATTGTTTTGATTCCAAAAGTTATTAAGAATTCATCTGGAGATGTTTGTGAAGACGATGAAGCGGATGAAACTGTTGTCGACCCGACAGATGGAAATATTATTCAGTCATCGGAAGTTCGCAAGGCTCTTTCCCCAGCAGGATATAGTGGGAAAGAGTTGTTACAAGATTTTAAAATAAGGAATAAAACTTGTTATTGGAACCCGTCGCTTGTAGAAAGTATTAAATGTTTACAATGTAAAGGGTTTGTAGAACCTTGCACAATTCTGGTCACAGCTGAAGATATTCACCTGGAGAACCTGCGGTCTGCCTGGACTAGAAGAGTTTTACAACCACCAGCTGGATTTATTATAGAAAGAATTGGTATGTACCATTTATAATGTGTTCTTTACAGTTTTTCACTTTAAGTTATCAGAAGATACAAATTAATCTTATAAACCCATAATACTATAAGATGGTATTTATTTGTTGTTACATAAGACTATGATAATTAATTACTGATATGGTTCCAATAGTTAGTATAATACTATAAGTATACTCTACTATACTATAGTAATACTAACTATACTTATATAGTAATTACTATACTATTACTTATTGCATAATCAAAGTTTCACATTATCTGCATTTCATCCCATGAAGTAAAAGTAACTAAATTAGATTTTGATTTCATACTGATACTTCTTTTTGATACTACTTTTTGATTGAAAACATTCTTTGTACATTATTATATGGTTCAGTATAGTAGTAATGGACAAGAAACAGTCATCAAGTCCTTATGTGAAAGTCATGGCATGGAATAATATTACTGGTTTCATTTCATTTATTTGTAACATTAGGGAATATTGTGATCAAGGAAATATAATTTTAGGGGGCATGCATATATAGATAGTGCAGTAAACTAGGCCTATTTTTATTTTGTTTTATTTTATCTGTTCATTATTGCCCTCTTTATTTCCCATCTTCATTGCTGCTACTTGTTGCCAGTAAATATTATTTTTATTCTGAGATCTTTCACAACGATAACTACCCATACACTGATTTAATATGGAGCGATATCATTACATGAATAATAAACAGCTATAGAAAATAAAAGTTGTGCGGAAACACTATTGGCCATACCAGCTGACAAGGCACCTAAATGAAGTCTTCTTCCTACAATCACATATTTAATGATTACACAATCCAGCGAGTTCTCATGTTGCCTCCATAGGCCAGTTTAACTGTCTTAACTCACTTTACAGCGGTTTGTTTATTTATTCCATACATGCAGACAGACAAAGCAAAGCCTATCTTTTTCTTCTGCATTTCAACTTCTAATTGAACAAAGGACCTAAAAAAAACTCACATCAAGCCCTCCTCCTATCTATAGACTTGTTCATTGTCTTTTGGATTTTGCAGTTAGTTTTATAAGGGGTGAGGTATCCAGTTGCATGCATCCTCCATAGTTGCCTCTTGTGCCATGTATGATAAATTACAGTGGTACTTTTCTTTGCTTCCTTATGGGCTCCGGTAACACCACAGGCAGACAAAGCAGTTCAGAAAGCAATGGCAAACTATTGAATGTAAAAAGCTTGCCAAGAAATCACAAATAGCCTAAAAATGCTGGGGTCCACTGAGATGTCCTGTAAAGAATATGCAACTAACTAAACCCCATTCTGGGTATTTGCTTATGATTTTAGTCGGTGAATTATTTTCATACTACAGGTGGTATAATTATTTGCTTCCTTATGGGCACACAGGCAGATAAAGCATATGTTATGTGGTCATTCAGAAAAAAGAAGAAATTAGGCAAACAACTTATACCAGGTTTTGTGCCTTGTAATTGGTATGTTCATTTTCTTGTTTATGTTATTTAGTGTTATTTATATTGATGAATTGTCACAATGATTGTGGTGATCATACCCGTTTCTTTGGACCTTTGGCAATATTCTGGTATCATATCTATAGCTGCATTGACAACACTGCACAGCACCAAGAGTAGTCAATTTTTGTGATGGCTTCTTTCAATCCCGGTTAGTTATTCTCTTGTTCCATGTGGGGTGTGCTTTCCATATTGGGCATCATCATTACAGAGTTGATGGGTCGGTTCTGGGTAGTTTGCCTATTGAATTTACAGGAGAATGACCACTATTGTTGTATGTTTCCTAGAGCCATGTTTCATCAAGCCGGAGGTGCAGTACATCCAATGTTGACAGGTATTTCTTTTGGGCTTACCTTTCATGTCCCCAGTATACCTGTAGAACAGCAAGTTGTTGTCATACTTTGGTTCCTCCTGACCTCTCAGACTTGAAAGACTGCCAGAAACTGTGCTAGTGTCCAGGGAAGCTCTTGTGGTCATTGGAGCATGCAAACCCCTTTACCTGCTGAAGGTGGAGTTATGGGAGAAGGGCTCCGGGAGCTATGTATTCAGCTTGCAAGGTCAGGGTGCATAACCTGTGGGTTGAGCCACTGGTCTGAGACCTCCATTGCTACTGTAATAACTCTCTCTCTCTCTCTTGGATTCCCAAGATACCTCTTTTGGAATATATATTAGTGCTATTGCGTCATCTCTGCTAGCATTTTCATCTATCAGCTGTTGTACCTCCAGCTCAGCCAACCCATTACATCACTCGCCACATAATGGATGATTACACCACTCGCTCCACAATGTGATGATTGCATGGTGGAAGCTGTTCTTATGTCCGATGCTGTTGATCTATTCCTACCCCTTGTGTATCTGCTTGACTGAGTGAACCCGCCCGATATCTTCTGCCTGCACCATCCATGACTTTCATCTCTTTATGCGGCTTCCTCTGGGATAATTTAGGTTACTGTGCATTATCCCCCATGCCCATTAACATGTCAATGGTTAAGTATTCAATCTCTGTTTGCGATGAGATTGTGTTCCAACTATTACAAATCAGAGTCTAGCCAGTCACTAAAAATGCTTACTGGAATGCAAAGATGCTCAAGGGAGCTGGTCACATCATTCCATAATGCCATTCCCTAACATAGATGAGGGCCTAACACTTCACTCCACTATGGTATCTGCCTATGGAATTACCATTACTGTTTACATTATGGCCAGCATCTAGTTTCTGTCTCTAACTGCCTAGCTTCCAGATCATACTGCCATTTGTACAATAGTGCTCGTATGATACCTGCACCATGGAAATAAACTGTAGCTTCTCATCTTGTTATTTGTACAATAGCCCTTGTATAAAAACCTTCACCACAGAATTCATCTGTAGTTTTTTATCCTGAAATTTGTAATGTGAAACTTTTATGCTAGGTTAATGGTGTTTCTAGGGAGTTGTAGTGATACAAGTGGCTGACATGCTTACCTCCTGGACCATTGGTCATGTGTTCAAGCCCCTCAGGGTGAGATTTTAAAAATTAACCTAGGCTTTAAGTCGACACAGCCTGGAATGGGTATCGTGAAATTACCTGGGAAGTAAAGGCAAGCTGGCGTGATACTGACCACATCACCCATCAAGTGCCAATAGCAGAGGAATATGTTGCCAGCACCATTTACCCGATTATAACCCACTACACCTCATGGTGTAAAAAGGGATCTGTTACTTTCAGCTGTTTCTGCCTAGGTCTTCAAAATCTCCAACTCTGTGCCTCCAGTGTTCTCTTTTGTCATTAAATCAGATTCATTTTGGAAAGTATATTACTGTCTGGCCTAGATCTTTATTGTGCACACATCCTCTTGGTTACCTTCAAGATCTGATTCTTAATCCAGGTTTTGTTAGTAGGGTATAATGTTCCATTCTCTATGCCCCGCCTACAGTTTGCTAGCAAGCCATAAGTGCTTTGTACATTTTGGGAGGGTGTGTTGGCCACTTGTCCCCGCAAATAGGGATCATTGCCTTGTTCATTTTGTAAGGATCAACCAACATTAAGATTATTGTTTAGAGGAATACCTTGGCATTTTATATATGTATAAAGATCTCATTTGTTCTTTGATAAAGACTTTAGTGAACATACTCGTTGTACGTGTGTGTGTTTTAACTTTCGATGAGATTCCTAATTATATTGTGTTCATTAGTTCTTGGTTTCTACCCAACAGCAGTCTCGCCTATTCTCATAGCCATGTATTATTAGCATTTTCTTTGGACATTATAAATTATGTAAAACCACACTGTAGCAGGAGGAGTCCCTGTAACAGAGTGTCTAGATCAGTGTTTCCCAACGTGGGGCCCACGCCCCACAGGGGGGCAATTCGAAAATGGAAGAAATCGGCTGAATATAACAAAACGGGGAGACTTGAGACTGAAGTTAACTAAATTGGAACCTGAAATAAGATCTCTTTGCAACAAGCATCAAGCACAAGGATCTCACTAAATTTAAATAATAAATAATTACTAATAATTAAAATAATATAGAAAAATCTTTCATTAAAATTATTTTGTACTTGAATTTCAGTTCTCCATTATTATAGGTTTTGAAAATTTACTTACTGTGTTTGCTCAATAATTACCTAGTGATTTCTTCCTAAAACCTATCATTCAAGTTTCTTTAGTGAACATTTCAATTTTTGAATATTAAAAATAATGTATATGTTGAGGGGTGGAGGGGGGCAATATGAATTTTAGAAAGGCTTAAGTGGGGCATGGCACAAAAAAGGTTGGGAAACACTGGTCTAGATACTTGCTAGCTGTACCAGTAATCTTCGGTTCAGTCCTCATCGGGATGGTTTCAAATGTTAAAAATGGACCTGAACTCCCATGTTGACCCAGCCTAAAACGTGTACCAGGAAATGTCTAGGGAAGTAAAGGCGCCAAGTGTGATACATACCACATAGCCCACCTAGTGCTGTTTGGTCAACACAAAATATGGGTCCAGCCCCAAATGCCCAATATGCCTTTGGGGTATAAAAGGACGGGACCTTCTTACACTTTAGCTGACTTTCTACTTGTAAAATACTTCTGTAAATGTAAGACATATTTTCTTTGTTATTAATTACTGTAAAACGATTATTTAACCATAAGAAAGATGTTCTTGCTAGTCAAGTTACTAAATAAGTTATACTATAACACTTCTGCAATCCTTTCCTGTCTGCAAAACGTGTATTCCAAACAGGTAGGAGTTGTGATAGCGTTACCAATAGGACAGTAGTTTGGTTTTAATCCAGTTTTGACCCTATGTGGGTATCAGGTATTTCTTTGTGGAGGAAAACGTCATGAGGACAGGATCTGGTTACTCACCAGACTACGAAACGGGAGGGGCATTAGTATTTGCCGTTTGGTGAATAGGGGACAACTTCCTCCATCCAATTATAATTAAGTTAATTACACGTCCTTTACAGAACGTTGCAATCAGCCCCAGCATTTTTGGCGGTAATTTACTAATTTCATTAGTTTGCCATTGCTTTCTGAACGAATGACGCTCATATCATCGAAATCAACGCAAGACGGCCTGTTTCCAAATGTTCTGCGGCCCACTTCGAACCCTGGACTCGGTGTGTCGGGGTGATGTGAAACTGCGTTCATTGCCCCTAGGCCACAGCCAGTTTATAATTGAGTGGCGGCTGGCCGAGTGGCTAATAATCCCGGGTATTCCTTCGGGAGACCCGGGTGCGAATCCTTGGTAAGGTGTGGATTTTTTTCTGTCAGGGGCAAAAAGAAAATCCTAGCCTGTACAGTTCACTGCACTGGCTAGGCGGCCTTAATTTCTAAGGCTCAAGACTCCCCTCCCCCCTCTCCCTCCCCTGTCCTACACCGCGACAGATGACAGTTTTTTTTTAAAATGTCCCCTATAATATAATATAAATATTGCCCTGCTTGTCACCTTGTTTCCAAGCTCACAGTTAACCCTTTTCTTGATTCCCCCATGTCCCCTTCCCAGACTCCCGCTTTAAAACCCGGCGTACGCCACTGCTATGACCTAGTGCCTTGTACAATTCGCACCCATTCGGCGTTGTCTGCATTGGGATTACACCTTTACCGTTGTCAGTGAGTCACTCACGTGCGTTGTGTTCACACTCTCTCCGACACCCACAAGAGTGTGTTGTGTGTACAGATTCTCTCCGACACCCACAAGAGTGTGGTGTGTGTGTGTTCACACTCTCTCCGACACCCACAAGAGTGTGTTGTGTGTTCAGATTCTCTCCGACACCCACAAGAGTGTGGTGTGTGTGTGTTCAGATTCTCTCCGACACCCACAAGAGTGTGTTGTGTTCAGATTCTCTCCGACACCCACAAGAGAGTGTTGTGTGTTCAGATTCTCTCCGACACCCACAAGAGTGTGTTGTGTGTTCAGATTCTCTCCGACACCCACAAGAGTGTGTTGTGTGTTCAGATTCTCTCCGACACCCACAAGAGTGTGTTGTGTGTTCAGATTCTCTCCGACACCCACAAGAGTAAGTTGTGTGTTCAGATTCTCTTCGACACCCACAAGAGTGTATGTTGTTTGTGTGTGTTGATATTCTCTCAGAGACTCAGATTCCTACAAGAGTGTGATCAGATTCTCTCAGACGCCCACAAGAGTGAGGTGTGTGTTCAGATTCTCTCTGACACCTTCAAGAGTATATTGTGTGTTCATATTCTATCCGACACCCACAGGAGTGTGTTGTATGTTCATTCTGTCTTTTTTTAAAAGTCGCTTAAAAGTCGACAGGGTCGACTTCATTGCTCCGGGTTTTTATACCATATGGCGTTGTCTCTTTCCGCAGCGCGGAAAGCGTCGCACAAAGCACGAACTCCGTAGCCCCAGCGACGATCCCGAGGAATCTCCTGAAAAATATGCACTCGTGAACCGAAGGACGCGGTACGGAATCGAACCCACAACCTTCAGAGCCCGAGTCAGACGACTTGACAACTTCGCCACGGAGACTCCCTCATTCTCATCGTTGACAAGAACCCGCTTACAGTTTTTATCTATTGCAGCCACAGAACGGCAGTGGTATTGTCGGTAGCATACTGGCCTGCCAGGACAGTGGTCTGGGTTCAGTCTCCAGCAGAGGCCGGATTGCTTTTCCAATCAGTTTAGTTCTTATGTGGACCTAACCTCATAATAATGGGTACCAGCCAATTTTCAGAATTGGCTGTCAATTTTCTGGGGAGGAAAGTAGCTGTTCACCTCATCTCTTATGTCGTATCTCTATAATATGTGAAGGTCTATCGTTTGACACCCTAACGGCATTGTCGGGATTTGATAAAACTACCTTGTACTGCTTCATTTTTATTCTAACTTGATAAAAAAACAAAACAATTTAATGTCATTTGTGAACAGATGCGGGTAAAATGTCATTCTTTCTACATACACACATGGATTATTGACGGAAAATGATTGCCGGACCGATGCAAATGAGGCTCGAAGGGATTCTTCTTTGTTGCGGTGAATTAAAATTGAAGTACCCAGCTTGATTTGCTAATATCATCTTTCGTCTTTCACCGATTTTCCTTATAAATTAATATGCACAACAAAGGGTGGTGTAGAAAACTGATTTCAGATGTAGCTTTTCAAGCTGGAGCGTTGAATGACCACAGAAGTATGTCAGAGAAACGCAAGTTCAGGGTGCATAGAGTTGTCCGGTTTCTTTTCTATCACTGAACATTGCAGTGTTTTGAACTTGTTTTCTTAGTAATTAGTGTTGTTTGTTCCCATCTTTTGTACATGTCAGTCGGGCGTACTAGTTTTATTAACATAATGTGTGTTGCATAGCCGGATTGGGAACACGTGTTTATTGTTACATATTTGAGTAACGATGACTTTAATAGCCTACGGGACACCCTTGGGCAAGGTGGAGTACCCATTTAGCCCCCCGATCAGGGTTACGTGAAGCCATGTGTGCAGGTGGTGGATGAAGATGGAGAGCAGCCAACAGATAGTTGTAGGTTATGGTCTCCACCTTCACGACGGTAGGCAGAGGATCTCTTTTTTGAGGAGACAATGGGTACGGTCACTGACCAGTATGGTCACTGCTAGGAAGGAAAGCAATGGCAAACTACCTTATTTACACATGCCAAGAAAATCATGTTGTGTGAAATGAACAGGACCTGCAAAATTTAGTAGATGCGATTGTTACACACAGTGAACAACTAGGGTTAGAATTAAATTGTAAAAAGACACAGATTATGGTCGTCACTAGGATGGACGTAATACCACAATGTAATATACAAGTAAATGGGAATGTTCTTCAACAAGTGAGTAGGTACAATTATCTCGGAACAGTAATATCTGATGGGAGATGCCTTGAAGAGATTAGAACAAGAATCGCCATGGCAAAAGTAGCCTTTAGCAAGATGAAAAACATATTGACCAATAAAAAGATGTCAATTGAAACGAGAAAAAGAATGTTGAGATGCTACATAGAACCTGTACTTTTATATGGATGTGAAGCGTGGACAATGAGCAGTCAGGCTGAAAAACATCTGATGGCTGTAGAGATGTGGTTTCTGAGGAAAATGCAAAGAATACCATGGACAGCCAGAAAGACCAACGAACAAGTCCTTCAAGAAACAAATGAAGATCGTAAATTGATTAGAGAAATTAGACGTAGACAGTCAAAATTCTTTGGGCATGTTATGAGAAGAAATGGATTGGAGAATTTGGTGACAACTGGTAAAATCGAGGGGAACAGACCAAGGGGAAGACCTAGAAGCAAGTACCTGGATGGCTTGGCCTTGTGGCATGGTCGAGACAGAAACACGGAGCTGATCCATGACTCTGGTGATCGAGTGAGATGGCAGAACATGACTTCCCACGCTTACCGGCATGGCACATGATGGATGGATGGACTTTAATAAACGGCAGCTTATTCAAACAACAGTCCTTGCAGTTTTCTTTGAGTCCGTGGGATATTTCTAGATAATGTATGTGTTTGATATGTAAGTAAACACACACTTTAATGGGGCATCCCCCTTCCTTCTGCCTCGGAGTAGGCGATTATATCTCACCCCAAACCCCATTCTGTGGCGAAGGAGTTATGAACGCAATTCGTAATCCCGCATACCGCGTTCGAAGCACGGCTGCGGGTGATTTGGCAGCAACCGCCATACTTTGGTATTTTCATACAAAGGTAATTAGGTATATGTGCCAATCGTTCAGAAAGCATTGGTAAACGATTGAATTAAAAAGCTTGTCAAGATATCACAAATAGCCAACAACAACAAAAATGCTGGGGTTGATATGCAACTAACTAAACTCCATTCCGGATATTTGCTGATGTTTTTAGTCAGTGAATGATTTTCATTCTTCAGTTCCAACTAGAAAAATGATTAGCATTGCAACAATGAAGTGTTTAGTTGACACGTTTGGAGGGCAAGGAAAAGCGAGCAGCCACGCGCCAAATTTGAATATCGTCTGCATCACTTGTAGAACAGCCTGACGCGGATTGTTATCTCCTTCCTGCCCGTCACCGCTGCTTTCCTTTGTGTGGCTGTTCTGACCTCTGCTTGGCTTGGTCTAGCCTGGTCTGACTATGGTCCAGTAGTTTCTTAAGTATCCTAGAATTCCCCACGTCATTGCTTTCTCAAGGATGGTACACAAACCTTTGTATGAATAGCCGCCCGCCACTCTTGTTTATTTACAGTTCAGTTACAACCAAGAGGTTAATTCAGTGTTTTTATATTACTTGTCACATTTGCTTAGTTATTTGCCACTATTTACTTCGCAGTCCAGCCGTAAACTGTCTGTCATGAAATGGTGGATTTAATGTATATACTTCTCTTGTTCTTAGTTTGTTCTCACTATTAACGTCTTTCTCTGTATATCCGCGTAGGGTAACGTAGCTGCGTGAGATTCTGTAGCGGATCGAGTCGCGTTGGTTACTTACGGGGGTAAGTGAGCCGGTCGCTCAGAAAGCAATGGCAAACTACTGAGCGTAATCTTGCCAAGAAATCAACAGCGGTAAAATGCTGGTGTAGACAGTGATGTCCTGTAAATAGGATATGCGAAATTTTATTTACTATATAATAGTCTGCTTACTTTTGTCTGCCCCAATATAAAATGCCATATCTCATTAACCACCTGAGGGAATAAGGGAAAATGATGAGATTTAGCATATAACCTTATCATCGTGTCCACCCAACAACAAAAAAATTTGTTCTGGAGATTGTACTGCAGATTTCAAAGTTTGTTTATATGCGGTATATAATTTACGGGTCAGAGATGAAGTGCACATTATTAAATGTACTACGTCTTCACACGGAAACATTTGCGTTGAATAGTTAATTTTCTCGTGGGACATGGGATTGGCCTTATGACAAGGGCTTCGCGTAGTGGAACGGGGCATTACTGTAAAACACGTTTGTTAGCGAGAAATCACTAGTTTTTAACCAAAACATCAAAGAAATATCACCGCTTTCCATGATTTAAGTTGCTTTTGGACGTATCAAAGACATATTCCTTATAGACAGCCCAGTTGCAAACATATGGTTGATTTAATGCATATACTTCTCTTGTTCATAATCTTTTGTCACTATTTACTAGGCAGCTCAGTTGTAGTCATATGTTGGATTTAATGCATATACATACTTCCCTTGTTCATAATCGTTTGTCACTATTTGCTATGCAGTCCAGTTGTGAACATGTTAGGTTAATGCATATACTTCTCTTGTTGGTCGGAGCTATGACCTAGGGTCTGTGAACGCGTTTCACAGTTCCCCTCATCTCATCATGTTCCTCTTTTATCTTGCGGTGTCGACATGAAGTATAAACAGCGGGAGAATGCCCGCCTATGGGCTTCATAAATCGATATTCCCATGGACTTTGTTACTCCCTGAGTTCATCGTTTACGTGGTCGGCCTCTTCCTCTGCTTCCATCTGGTCTGTACATCATTGCTTTTTGTGGTATATTGTTAGTTGGTAACCTACTTGCATGGCCAAACCATTTCTCAGTTCCCCGAGGGTTCGAAACCAGCTGCGGGAGATGTGGAAGCAGACTGTTTTGTTTTCGATGGTATTAGGCGCCAGTCGTTAAAGCAATGGCAAACTACGGAGCTTAAAAATTCTATCACAGACAGGCAAACATGCTAGGGCTGGTTGCGACGTTCTGTAAAGGACACGCAGCTAACTTTTTAATTTCTCTGTTTAGTTTGCTGAGCGCTTTAGTCCCGTCACAATTTTTAACTCCCCTGTTTAGTTTGCTGAGCGCTTTAGTCCCATCACAATTGTTAAGTTCTCTGTTTAGTTTGCTGAGCGCTTTAGTCCCATCACAATTGTTAACGTCTCTGTTTAGTTTGCTGAGCGCTTTAATCCCATCACAATTGTTAACTTCTCTGTTTAGTTTGCTGAGCGCTTTAGTCCCATCGCCGGTTTCCACAAGGACCCCATGAGTAGGCCGAGTATATGTATAACTCCTCTCCTGGGTTGTCTAGCGCGTTCTTTCACTCGCGAAATGAATACCCCCATGTGCGCACAAGTGACTACAGATGTACCTTGCCTCTGTTTGACTACAACTCTGTGGTAAATAAAAGGTCGACTCCCAAGTGCGGATTCAAATGACCAAGTGGATTCTTAATCTGACTCCGTATTCAGCGATACTGTAATAATAGCCTTTAAACAAATTAACCCTGCTGTAATAACAAACAGACGCGGAACGCCAAGACACTGTTAGGCTGTTTAGAGATTGCGTTGAACGTTTGTTTAGTGTTCCGGGGGATCTTTGTGTCCGCGCGGAGGTCTGAGAATTTGCGCTACCCCACAGGGCTGTAACAATATGTTTAAACAGCCTAGACTCCGCATGCTTGGTCTGTCAGTTGTCTTGAATAAGGAGCGATATATTACACTTCATTGGCTGGCTTGTTGGATGTGGTCATTGTTCTTCTGTTGATGCTGACGGCTGTGGTGTCTGGTAAAACATGTGCCCACGTCTAATTAACAGAGGCATGGTAAGTGACGTGGCAGAGCCAAGGGAACAGTCTTTGCAAATCGTAATGACATCGGTTGGTTGGATGTGTAGCCTCTGAAGTTCATGTAGTCTAGGGATTGAAAAGAACGTGCATCTGTCGAGGGGAATTTGGTTTAAAGGATCTTCTCTCGACCTGGTGCCGAAATTCAGGGACATTTTGCAGAGTTCTCATTCCCCTCTCCGAGCACAGAAACCACCGGGAAGTGTTGCAGCTTCACATTTGTTGTATGTTAGGGTGTGTGTGTGGGGGGGGGGGGGGGTGTGAGCGAATGGAGAGATTAGTAAATATATAATATTCATTGATAGTAAAAGTCTTAAAAGTCTTGACGTTTAAGTCTTACACGTCGGGACTTTTAAGAATGTTTATACTATCAATGAATATTATATATTTAGTAACAGGCAAGGAGGAATAAGTAGATAGACATGAAAAGACGCATAGAAAACCGACTTATTGAACAACACGTCGGGTGACTCGAATATGGTTTATCCAAATTACACCATTGCTTCGCTCAAGGAACAAGATGTTGCCGTCTATAATTTACATCGTTGAAACGGGAAAAAGTGTCGTTACAAGAAAGCTTTTAAAAGGAGGGGTGGGGGGGGGGGGGCAAGGACATAAATAAATAAATGTTTTGCATATCCTTTACAGGACATCGCTGTCAACATCAGCATCTTTCAGCTGATTATTGATTTCTTGGCAAGATTACGCTCAGTAGTTTGCCATTGCTTTCTGAACGACCGGCTGCATACCCTCATAAGTCACTGGCGCGACTCGAACCGCTTCCAATTCTCGTGCGCTCACGTCAACCACGAGAGTATTCATGGTTACGGAGAAAGCTGCTAACACCTCGGCCAGGGAGACCGGCAAGGACAGCAAACGACCCAGAAATGAGATAGACAGCTTGAAGTCATGCCATGGAAGGACTTCTGTATCGGTTCTAGTATGTCACCCCATTTCTTCCTTTTCTGTGAGTTTTATGAGTACTCACCGTTACCTGTAAAAACACTCGTTTGGTTGTTGATCTTTGGAGATGCCTCTACGTTATTTCTTCTCCTCTTGGTTCTAGGTTTCCATGCAGTGGCTTAGAATGTTCGGTGTCAAGGAACAGGTTTCTGGGAGATTACCTGGCGCAGTTGACTACAACCCTTATGGACATGAACTAGCTGATACCCTTACAGAGAATGCACTCGCCAACAATGACATAATTACCAATACACAACATTCATCGCCATATAGCATTTCATTTGCAGAACGTCGCTCTCGTCACGGACTGTTCAAAAGATGCTCGATTCTTTTCCAGTTCTCTTGCCTCGTGGATGTTTATGCGCAAGATGTCTTCATTGTCCCCTACCCCTCTTCTTTCACGAACCAACAGCGTTTTTTGTTTTGTTCCAATACACTGTAATGTTTACTATGGCCAAAACATTTCAGTATCCGAGACATGGGGCGTGTTTGAACTAGTTTTATTCCATGTTCAGATCTGGTAGAATGTCGGTATCTTTCGTCTGTTTGGTTCACGGTATTCTAAGAACCTTCTGAAACGTTGAAGTTCACAAGCCACGCTATTTAGTCCACAATATTCTAAACATATTCTGTAACGTTTAAGGGAAAGCGAATCCACACGCAAAAATAAGTCCAGTGGACTAGAAGTAGTAGAGCATATATGCACTACGCTTGACTTCAAAGCCAGCCAACGCAAAAACAAACAAAAAAAGCAACAAACCCCCGATATTTAGGGGGGGGGGGGAACAGCCCCGATTGTTAGTCTTCGATAATATAAGAGCGTTTCAATTCCAAACCGGGGCTTTTTCTCTAGTGGTCGCGAACGTGTCCATGACTCACTGCCGTATGTCACATGCCATTTGAAGAGTTGCTGTATTCCTTATCTGTATTGTGGTAATGCAACCTTCCCAGGCGTGTTGCGACGCCCGAAACATATCAAATGTATCTAAATGTTGCTGAATTGCTATTTTTAAAAAAATGCTGCAGAACGTGGCGATCAACCACAGGTTGATGTTCTAGACCAGTGGTTCTCAACCTTTTTTGGCCCATGCCCCCCGTCACCATATTTTCAGAACGTCATTCCCCCCCCCCCCCCTTTCATATTTTCTACCTAAAAATCCCCCCACCCCTCCTACACAGTATGGAAGGTAAATATGTTGCTTGCTTGCTTGCTTGTGTTCGTTGGCTTGAGCTCCAACGCGAAGTCCTGTATGTCGGATGAAGACATCCTGTTGTCCAACATCAGTGTGATGTCATACAGGACCTGAGGTTTGCGTGAGTATCCGTTGTCCCATGTCTAGCTTATTGGTGTGCAGACTGGTGGTTCCTCGCCGTACAGGCAGACACTCTCCGACTTCGGAGGAATCAGCGATCCTATTGACTTCAGCCAGGACCCCGAAGGGACCTGTTGCCCAGGACGCTCGACGAGGACGCGTCAATAGGTCTTGGCCAGTATATAACCCGGCCCTGGTGCCTTGGAAACACCTCTGCGTCCCGGTAAATATGTTAAAACAGGTCTAGACATCCACATAAAACGTGATTTGTAGGTCTACTTATTTTATAAAATGAATTTTAGAAGGATGAGACGTGCATAACTGTAAAGTATGAAGGGAAAAGCAATATCAAGTAATCGGTTCTTGTATTAACGCAATCTTGAAATGATCTTCATCCCCCACCCCCTTGGAAACCCTAAAATTCCCCTCCCCCCTGGAAACCCTAAAATTCCCCCACCCCTGGGGGGGGGGGATTCCCCACCGGTTGAGAACAACTGTTCTAGACAGTTGCACATTCAGTAGCTTTTTTTTTTGTAGTCTACGGATCAACATCACGGCACACGGGTGCAACCTATAAGTGCTCCGTTGTACTCCCAACTCATGCCTGAACCTGGAGAATCTCATTTCGGTGCACGAACTCCGCAGCACCGGCGAGGATCCTGAAATACTTTGGGTAGATTTTTAACTCGAAATTTTGCCCAGGCGGCGCCATTAGGCTACTCTTTTTTTTTTATTTCCAACTGCCAAGGGATTTTTCACGTGCGCAACAATACACACGGGCGTCCGATCTCACTACCCAGAGACCAGGGGAAATTTTGTTACTAGAAGTCCACCTGAAAAAATCCCAGCCCTCACCGGGGCTTGAACCCGGGACTTCCAGCACTCGAGGCGGACACCATACCTCGAGACCACTCAGCTCCCTAATTTATTCAGTAGCTTGATATTGCTTATCGGCAGGGCACATGCTGATGATCCATACATTCAAGGGGCTACGTCTAGTCTATGAATAAATCACTTTGGGATATGACAGTGATTCGGGCATTCCCGTTGGCTGTGCTACCTCGAACAGGAGGCCTATAGGTCTTTAAATCAGAACATGCAGACAGTAATTGCTCGTTGGGCGCAGTCTTATGCACCAGACACCGCCATTTGTCGCCTCTATAACAACACATGGGTTCCTAGCGCCCTGTCGTTATTAGCACATTTAGATAGGCCGATTGGTTGTTAATGGTAGTGCTAATTGCCTGGCTGTGTGTTCCTGGTACAGGGCTGGCTTTTTGTCATTGTTTTTAGTGAAATATAGTTGCTTGTGTGGCTGGCTATCTATCTATCTATCTATCTATCTATCTATCTATCTATCTATCTATCTATCTGTCTGTCTGTCTGTCTATGTATCTGTCCGTCTCTCTGCCTACGTACTTACCTTCTTATGTGTCTGTCTATCCAAATTTATGAAAAGGCAAATAGAGGAAGACAGCGAGAGAATTTTCGTGACAGGTTTTCACTATGAGTTGAGTTAAGAACCGACATAATTGCACTCCATGCATACCCATAAGCGCCTAGTCCTCATCTTTAACAGCATGCGAAGAGTTTCAATACTAGTGGTGCCTTTGCAATCTGATTATATGTCCGACTAGCTTTACCTCTGACTGACGACTGTCTACAAGATCCTCTGACCACCCCTTGTAGTAGTAGTAGTAGTAGGCCTCTTTCAGTCCTGATGGACTATAGAGTTGTGCCGCTGGGGAGGTACCTGACAGCACCGGACTGTAAAGTCCGATGCGAGAGTGACAATCTCTGTCAGTTTCCGCATCTGTAAGACGAGGCAGGTCCCGCAGTAAGTGACTGCGTTTTGAGCCTGTGCCGCCTATCCTCAGTTTTTTTTTATCAGATTGCGCTCAAAGAGCACCAGTCTGTTTCGTACATCTCTTCTCCGGGAACATCTGTCTGCTGCAACTCTTTCCCACGTGTCTGGATCTATGCCAAGGGTTTTCATACTTGTTTACACACATCCCTATATAGAAATTGGGGTCTTCCGGTTGGCCTCTTTCCTGTGGCTAGTTCTCCGTATAGGAGATCTTTGGAAATACGTTCATCCTCCATTCGAGATACGTGGCCCAGCCACCGGAGGCGTCTCTGCTTGAGGAGGGAGTGCACTGTGGTAATATCTGCTCTTTCAAGCACATGTTTGTTATATGGTTTTTCTATGATATGCCCAGGATACGTCTCAGACATCTCATATGGAAGGAATTCTACTTTCTTTCCTGTCTTGAGTACAGGGTCCAGGATTCAAACCCATAGAGTAGTGTGCTACGACAGCCCCATAGTTGTAGCAGTCTAACTAAACCATAATAGTCTATCTGTTCTTCATTATTCACGTGCTCCCAGGTTTCTGCCTATTCATGCACCAAATCACCCCTCAATGATGCGACACCAGCCAATCGATCTGCTTGTTCATTTCCAACCACACCAGAGTGTCCCGGAGAAAAGATCCAGGATTCTGATGAACTAGCGAGAAGCGTTATCGCCCATACAGTTGGCAAATCTCTTGATAATAAGTAATTGCTTGGCAGCAGTAACTGCTATACGTGTGGTGAGTTACATGGTACAAGAGTGCTTACAACACAGTAGTGATCATGATAACTGTTATCTGGTTCGTGCTTGCGGTTCTGTGCTGGGTAGAGACAGCTATCAATGTGTAATCTGTATTCTGAGACGTACTGAGGTAGCTAGGGTATAATACTAGTGCACCCGGGGTGGGGGTGTGAATTGCAGGACAGGAAGGTGTCTGGACTAGTGTGATAAAACAGAACACACGCTAACACTGAAATAAGAGTTAATACAGTATTAGGAGTGGCGGTGGTTGTAGCAGTAGAAGTGGTGGTGATAATAGTAGTAATATATTAGTAGTAACAGTAGTAGTGGTGATGTTATCTATCTATCTATCTATCTATGTCTGTCACGTCTTTTCGCACCATTTAAGGCCCCTATTTTACCCCCAACATGTAAATCCCCACGCCGTTTAACGTTTCTGTCAGACGTAACTGCCAGTCAATGACACATTTTGACACTAAATGACCCTGGAGGCAAAGGATCTATTTGAAAAGCTGAAGTCTTTGTTCCCGTGATATGACTCAATGGACACAAAGGCATTAGGAGAATATAACCTGTTATCTCGCGGCGAGAGGCCTTCCTGCCGGGAAGCCATTCATAGTGTGTAGACCCTGGTGTCACCCCGGGTAGCGGGTTAGAGGGCCCTCCAGGATGTAAGTGCTTTTGTTGGGAGGAAATTGTCCGTGGCCTGGTTGTTGGCCTGCCCGCCCGCGGTTGTTTACTGCTAGGCGCATGAAAGGTCCACATTAGCTTAGGGTTTCATCATAAAGCGTGTTGCGTTGCACTAATTCGCCAGCTCGGTATCTTCGATTTCGACATGCATCTTTTTCGAGTTTGCTTTCACTAGCCTTTGACAGTCTACCTACATGTTAGCGGGTTTGTTTCTCATTTCGTATGGTTCCTATGCCTTCATCTGTCTACTGCACAAGTGCGATGGCAGTTGTCTCAATACTGAAGAGCAAAACAGTGCAAAATTAGCAGATCTAAGAGTAGTTTTTCATAGACTGTGTCAGAAATTAAAAAAAAAAAGTTTAAACAAATCAAGAGGGTCGACTTCGTTGCACCGGGTTTTATTCCATATGTCTTGATCTCTTTACGCAAGGCGACCTGCCGAACGCGTCACACAAGGGGACGCAGAGGTGTTTCCAAGGCACCAGGGCCGGGTTATATACTGGCCAAGACCTATTGACGCGTCCTCGTCGAGCGTCCTGGGAAACAGGTCCCTTCGGGGTCCTGGCTAAAGTCAGTAGGATCGCCGATTCCTCCGAAGTCGGAGAGTGTCTGCCTGTACGGCGAGGAACCACCAGTCTGCGCACGAATAAGCCAGACATGGGACAACGGATACTCACGCAAACCTCAGGTCCTGTATGACATCACTCTGATGTTGGACAACAGGTTCATTTCATCCGACATACAGGAATTCGCGTTGGAGCTCAAGCCAACGAACACAAGCAAGCGTCACACAACTTGTGACTTATTAACTTACCCTCGTATTTACTAAAAATAGCAAATACTGACGAATGCAACACTATATTTCGTAAAAATGAAAGTTACACATTTGCAGCAATGTGTCAAACAGATATAGAGCATTATTTTTAACATATACCGGCTCCTTTGAAGATAAATTCTATGGGGATGTCAATAACCACATGTTTATTGCCTGAATGTGTACGAAGAAGAGAAAGGAGCTTAGTGTTTATTTCATAGCGCGGAGACGTAGTGGCGTTGCGGTTTAGGATTTGAAAAAAATCGGGTCGGTGACTGCTATTGAGCTAATGTCTAAAGCGAATGAACTGGAAATGTAACTAGAAAGCTCGATAAACGAACGACAAGCTGGTACGTCGACGAACGTTTCCATCCGTGTCTTCGTCAGCATACAAACAACGCATATCTGTAATGTCTTAGCATTATTGTTGTTGTTGTTGTTGTTGTTGTTGTTGTTGTTGTTCTTCTTCTTCTTCTTCTTCTTCTTCTTCTTCTTCTTCTTCTTCTTCTTCTTCTTCTTCTTCTTCTTCTTCTTCTTCTTCTTCTTCTTCTTCTTCTTCTTCTTCCTCTTCTTCTTCTTCTTCTTTGGCCTGTTCCAATCAGTCCGTGTGTGCTGTGCTGAATCATGACCTGTTTATAACCTCGTATGCCTTTCTGCTGAGAGTTCAGTGCGAAATTGCACGCCCCGCTTGAAAAGAAGATCTCTGCAACCGTCTCCATAGAGATACAGCTTTGGTACGGGGTGAAGGGAAAAGTCTACACTAACTGTCCTTAGATAGATGCAAACAACCCTGCTCAGTACTCAATCTGAGCTCCCGTGTATGAGTTCAACTCAATCTACCAGAAGGTTCGCAACTAACCAACCAACCAAACTCTGTACGTAAATCATAGCCATGATGATCATCAATGCCTTCCTCTGATACCCCCAGAAGGTTCGCAACTAACTAACCAACCAAACTCTGTACGTAAATCATAGCCATGATGATTATCAATGCCTTCCTCTGATACCCCCAGAAGGTTCGCAACAAACCCAACCAACCAAACTCTGTACGTAAATCATAGCCATGATGATTATCAATGCCTTCCTCTGATACCCCCAGAAGGTTCGCAACAAACCCAACCAACCAAACTCTGTACGTAAATCATAGCCATGATGATTATCAATGCCTTCCTCTGATACCCCCAGAAGGTTCGCAACAAACCCAACCAACCAAACTCTGTACGTAAATCATAGCCATGATGATTATCAATGCCTTCCTCTGATACCCCCAGAAGGTTCGCAACAAACCCAACCAACCAAACTCTGTACGTAAATCATAGCCATGATGATCATCAATGCCTTCCTCTGATACCCCCAGAAGGTTCGCAACAAACCCAACCAACCAAACTCTATATAAATCATAGCCATGTCGATTCTTCTTCTTCTTTCGTTCGCTTGAAATATGTCTATATCTGCAATGTCGTCTCTTGCATGAATTGAACTGTTTTTTTTTTCAGTTCACACAGTGGTCCATAGAGTTTATCTTCCACTGTCGTCTCTCTAGGCCAGAAGGTTTGCCTAGATATGGTATATTTTGGGCAGTCTTGGAGTATGTGCTCTGCTGTCTGCGACGCCAATCCACATGTGCACATGGCTGTTTCACCAATCTTGAATTTTGTATACATGTGGTTGCGTAATCTATTGTGTCCTGTTCTGAGGCGCAGAATAATGACTTGTTCTGGTCTGTCCATAACGTGGTAGTCATCTTGAGCAGGTTTTGGTGGCTTTCTGACTGATTTGATCATTCTTTTCTTTTGGTGGTATGTAACGGGCACATCAGGCTGTTCTTCTTTGGCTCCTTCCTTAGCCAATTGATCAGCTCTGTCGTTTCCGGGTACTCCACAGTGGGATGGTATCCACTGTATGGTGACTTTATGCTGACTGCTAAGTTCAGAAAGTAGTGTCCTTAGTACTGGCAATTTCCCAGAGAGGAGCGCCTCGAGTACTGATTTTGCATCTGTTAGTAGCACCACAGGTTGTGTACCATTGCTGTTATTTAGTAATTTCTCTGTTGCTATCTTGATTGCCTCAATTTCGGCATCATAGTTATGGCAGTACTTTCCTGTCGGTACTCTGGCTGTGTCCCTAGTATTATTTGGGTATTCTATGTACACTCCCGCTCCTCCATTTCGAACAGCATTTTGTGCTGACCCATCTGTGTAGACTCAGATCCAGAGATCCTGTGGGTATTCTTCATCAAGGAAGCTGAGAGTGGCTGTTCTGCGCTGCACACTGTTCTGTTCTTCCTTGTCAAATATTCCTCTCACTTTTGTCTGGATTTGTAACGATAGTCTATGCTCATCTTTCCATGGAGTTCGCTCTGGAATAGTTGTTAGAGGGATACCAACTGTGGGCAGATCAGTGGTTTCTCTGCAGAGTCGTTTGCCCTGGTGGATAAAACTACTTCTTTTCAACCGCCCCATAGCTAGGTTTTCAAATCTGTTCTTCATAGGGTGGCCTGGCAAGCTGAGGAACTTTTCTGCTTGTATTAGCGTTTTCGTATCTCTGCGCTCACTCAGTGCCTGTGTCCTCCCCATCTTCTCCATTTCCACTATAGGGGTTGATCTCATCCCTCCTGTGGTGACTCTAAGTGCTTGATTTTGCACCTTGTCCAGCTCTTGTAGTGTGGTTTTTGATGCTGAACACCACGCAGTTGACCCATATTCCAGGTGTGGTCGTATGCTCTGTTGGTAAACTTTGCTAAGTATTTTCGTACTGGCTCCCCATGTGGTTCCACTTAGCTTTCTCAGGATGGCTATTTTCCTTCTGGCTTTTGCTACTGCTTTGTTGATGTGCTTTCTCCATGTCAGCTTGCCATCAAATGTTACTCCAAGGTATGTTGGTTCTTTATCTTCTCTTAGGGGTGTTCCATTTATCTGGATGATCCCTGCCTTTTGTTTTGGAGAGAGGGTAAATAGGGTGGTGCTGCACTTGTCAGTGTTTATGCTGACACACCATCTATTTGCCCATGCAGCAAATGTATCTACAGCTCTTTGTAGCAATCTGGTGGCCACTGATGCATATTCATTTGTGCTCCACAGAACCAGGTCATCGGCGTACATTGCCGCTTTAATTCCATGCGGTAGGTGAGCAACAAGATCATTGATGAAGATTAGAAAAAGTGTCGGGGACAAGACTCCGCCCTGGGGGACACCGTGAAGCAGTAGTACTTTCTTGCTCTTGAGTCCGTCTATCTGTACTCGGGCTCTTCTGTTGTGCAAGTATGCTTTCACCCATTTGTACATTCTTCCATTGACTTTGCAGTTTCTCAGTTTCTTCATCAGACCTTCTTTCCAGACTTTGTCAAAGGCTTTCTTCAGATCTATCCATGCCGCAAGCACCAGCTTCTTCTCTTGGAATGCATCCTCAATTTCTTGAGAGAGGTAGGTTGTCTGATCTTCCGTAGAGTAGCACTGCCTAAAGCCAGCCTGCTGTGGCACAAGGATGTTTTTACTTTCAATGTACCACTGCAGTCTGTGATTGATGATGCGCTCCAGTGTTTTGCAGAGACAGCTGGTGAGGCTAATTGGTCTGTAGCTAGAGGCAATGGAACCATCTTTCCCTGATTTTAGGAGATCATGATGCTTCTCCCAGGCTTTGAATGCCTAAGGTCCAGCTGTTATTGAGTCTGCAACAGCTTGTTTGCTCTGTTCTAGGTTCCTCTCATTGAGATACCATCTCTGGTGACTTTCTTTTTCTTGTGGAGCTCCACGCTGATTGTGATGGGTTGACATCATTACTATTCCTTTGCTGATGTGTCGTTCTCGATCTCTGTGTTCTCTGCATAATTTGGTGCTATCTGTGCGAACGAGTCCGCAAATTCAGCGCTTGCTTCTTGTTAAGATTTTTCCATCTTTATGTAGCGCAATTTTTGAGTTTTCTCCCTGTGCCCTCGTCATTAAGCTGTTTTATTAGCTTCCACAATTTCCTTGTGTCTCTTTCAAAGTTCAGAGACTCCGTTTTCTCCTGCCAGCTTTTCCGTCTAGCCTGCAGCTTGGCCCTTTGAAATTTGGCTTTTGCATGCTGGAATTTATTGTGGTGCTCTTGGCTGGGTGTGGCCTCTGCTTGCTTTCTACACACTTCAACATCATTATGCAACTGTTCCAGTTCACTACTCCAGTAGGGTTATATTGTTTACGGGCTCCTCTTGGTACTGTTTCTCGCGCTGCCTGTAGTATGCATTTCCTAAACTCTTCAACTACTTTATTTATGTCTTTCTCAGTGTTCAGGTTTCTAACCAATATGCTGGTGCGATGCTTGTACATTGCCCAGTCTGCTTTCTTGTAGTTCCACCTCGAGAGGGTGCTGCTTTCACTTACAAGCTCATTTTCTACGGTTAGAAAGACTGGCCGATGGTCACTGCCACCAAGTTGTTTCCCAACAATTCGTGTAATGTTCCACTCCAGGTCTGGTGAATGAAAAGCCAGGTCAGGTGTAGTTGTAGAGTGCCATGATCTCGAATAGAAAGTATGTGGGTCGGACGGCTTGTTAATCAACATGAATCTATTCTCATCCTGCCAGTCTTCCAGTCTCTCTCCTCTCTGGTCCATGTGATCATAGCCCCAGCTCTGCGAGTGGCTGTTGAAATCGCCACACACAATCATTTTTTCTTTTAGTGGTAGTGTGTCCAGTGCCTGTGGGCGGTCACTTGGACAGTAGTAATTGATCAGATGTAGATCTGTATTACCTGTCTTAAGTTTAAGTGTCTGATACTCAGCCCCTTCCATGTAGACTTTGATTTGGGAAGCCATGATGTTATTTCTTACAAGGGTCAATATCCCACCTTTTCGCCTGTCCTTTCGGTCGGATCGGTAACACTGGTAGCCTCTGATTTTGAAGGCTATGTTTTCATTGAGGTGAGTTTCTTGCAAGCAACATATGCTTACTTTTTCTTGGTCCAAGATTTTTTCTAATTCTATTTTTTTGTTGCTGACTCCCTCCGCATTCCAGTGCATTATTTTAAGTCTTCGTTTGGTAAGGCCAGTCATCCTATTCTCATGTCCCCTGGCTCCACAGGACACCTGAGAAGGACCTCCAGTAGTTGGGGTTGGACCCTTTCGAGACATAGGGCCCGGCACTGCACCTGCCTGGGGGTCCAAAGCAGGGCGAGCACCATAACGATTTCTGTGGTGCGCCTCTTGGCTGGTTGCCTCCGACTTCAGCACCTTTCTTTGCTAGAGCAGACTGTGGTCTCACTCGAGTGTAGATGTGTACACGCGCACACACCTGTCTGCGCATGCATGTACGTGTATACACATCTAGAGCATACTGGTTATTTTCCGGCGCCAGAGATTCGCCGTCGCCCCTTCTCCTGTTAGTTTAAACAGGTCCGCCGCGTGAAGGCCAGGAGTTGGACTTTTGCTGCATAGGTTATGTATTCACGAGCCATTGAGGTATTTAAGCAATGTTGGGCGCTCACCCCAACACCGCGCCTCGGCTACATACAGCAACATTTGGAACCCGCCATGTCGATTATCAACGGCTTCCTCTGCAACCTCCTTCTGCAGCAACTGCTGTAATCAAGTCAGTTCTTGTAGGCTATCAGTCCAGCGTTTCCTTTGTCTACCATTTGCCGATTGCGTTCTACTGTTTCCCTTGAGAATAACCTTCATCAAGGTATCATGAGAGTTTTGTAGTTAAGGCAAGCTTTCCTGGTTTAACTCAAAACGAGGGGTAGAATTACTGTATACACTTCCAATTTGTGTTAATCCGGGGCGCTTGCCTGTAGGAAGTATCAAGTTTGAGACGTTTTCTTATATGGACTATGGTGTTTAGCGGGGTGTTTCGTTACTGCAGTGCTTCTCACAATGTTCTCAGGCGACAGCAGTGACGCTTTCAAATGGTCGATGAGTGTCTGCGAAGGCTGTGTTGTGGTTAACCTCACATTACTTCTTCTCCCCTCCCTCATCACCTCCATAGCTCTCCCCTCCTCCTTCTTGAGCACCACCACTCCATGAATTCCCCCAGGACATTGGGTTGGGGTCTGTCTGTTGACAATGGGATGATGCTTAACTGATTCAGTGCCAGACAAAGTAGGTTTAAACCAACATGGAACATCATTAAATGAACAAGTTTTATAATGTAAATTTTCATTCACCACATTGAAATTGCGGAAGATACCACGAAACAAAACACATAACACGATGACCCTAGTATGGTGATAGATCGTCCTCATGTATTAATGTTATTTCCCATTTGGCAATATACAATCCTTCGACACTCGGTCAGTTAAAAGCTATGGAGAAACATCACCATCTTGACCTAATCCCAGCCAGCCCGCGTGTCCGGTTCAGAGCCATGACCTGGTTACGTCATAATCCGCCTCTCCGCTGATGTACAGCCCTTGCACAACCGGCTTGGAGAAAGGGATAGCTCTGCAAAAGTCGCTTTGGGGGAGGTGCTTTGGGAGCGGGACAAGGTAAAGGTCTCTACGCCAATCACGCTTCTATAGATTCAAGCTAGTTTCAGTACTCAGAAGACATGAACGCTAGTGTATGACTTGAGAGTGCAACTCAGTCTACCAAAGTAGAGGATTCACAACCAGCCAACCAAATTATGTAAATCATAGGCTGCCATGACGATTATAATCAACTCGTTCCTCTGCTACCTATCTCCAGCAGCACTCGTACGTGTGGCAGTGCCACTGCTGCAATCAGGTCAGTTCCTGTAGGCAATTAGTCCAGGGGTTCCTTTATCTACACTTTGTCGGCGGCGTTGTGATTTTCCCCTTGGGGATACCTTTCAGCGAGGATTCATGAGGGATGCATGGTTAAGGCGAGCTTTCTTAGTTTAACTGATAAGAAGGGTTGAATTAGCGTTTACACTTTTGTTTGCCTGTTTGAAAGCATCGAGTGTGAGACATTTTCTTAAAACTGACTATCGGGTTTAGCGGGTGAAAAATTGTGTTGAGTTGTGGTCTTTTAGAAGAATTACGAGAACACCGTGAACACATAGAAAGAGCAATGAAGATATTTTGAAGGAGGAGAATGGGTTACTCGGATGAGAAAAAGACATGACAAAGGGAAAACTGGAGTGTGTCGTCACAACGGGAAAGCTGGAGTGGACGAGGGTGAGGGGGGGGGGGGGGGAGAGACCAAGAGAGAAGATTCTGGATTGTTTCACATCATGAAATGGAGGAACATCAGTATCAAAAATGAATGGCAGCACACGAAATAGAGGGCTGTGGACAGACATGATCACCGACGATGCACGGAATGGGTAATAAGAAGAAGTGAACTGGTATGGTAAGGTATAGAAGTGTGTTTAGTTTAGTTTACGAATCAACATCCCGGCACACGGATGTTAACCCACAAGTACTCCGTTCTACTCCTAACTCAAGCCTGAGTCCGGAGAATCTCAGCTCAGTGCACGAACTCCGTAGCACCGGAGGGGATCCTCAAATACTTTGGGTAAATTTTTAACTTTTAATTTTGCCCGGGCAGCGCCGTTAGGCTACTCTTTTTCGATTTCCAACTGCCAAGGGATTTTTTACGTGTGCAACAATACACACGGGCGTCCGCTCTCACTACCCAGAGACCAGAAGTCCACGTGAAAAATCTCGGCCCTCACCGGGGCTTGAACCCGGGACCTCCAGCACTCGAACGGTACACCATACATCGAGACTACTCAGCCTCTTTCCCCTCCCCCTACGGATAGAAGTAAAGTAAATAGGCCCTTTTACACATCCTGAGGCGTACTGGTTCATCATGCTAGCCAAAAGTTTTGATATATGGCCAGCTGCAGTTCACTGATTGTGATGGGTACCTCCAGAACCTCATGTACTATTTCCTTCTGTCCTGTATGTTGCCATTTCTCTCGAATCTCGTTGTTTCTCTGGACTAATTTTGATATTGTTATCTTTTGCGAACGAGTCCGCAAAATGGTCAGCTGCTTGCTTTCTTGTTAAGATGTTTTCGTCTTTATGTAGTGCAATTTTTGAGTTTCTCCCTGTGCCCTCATCGTTAAGTTGCTTTATTAGCTTCCACAACTTCCTTGTGTCTCTTTCAAAGTTCAGTAACTGTTTTCTCCTGCCAGCTTTTCCATCTAGCCTGCAGCTTGGCCCTTTGGAATTTGGCTTTTGGGTGCTGGTATTTATTGTGGTGCTCTTGGCTGGGTTTGGCCTCTGCTTGCTTTCTACACTCACCCATATCATTATGCAACTGTTCCAGTTCACTACTCCAGTAGGGTTTATAATGTTTACGGGCTCCCCTTGGTACTGTTTCTCGCGCTGCCTGTAGTATGCATTTCCCAAACTCTTTATTTATGTCTTTCTCAGTGTTCAGGTTTCTAACCAGTATGCTGGTGTGATGCTTGTACATTGCCCAGTCTGCTTTCTTGTAGTTCCACCTCGAGAGGGTGCTGCTTTCACTTACAAGCTCATTTTCTACAGTTAGAAAGACTGGCCGTGAAATGCTATATAGAACCAGTGTTGCTGTATAGCAGTGAATCTTAAAATGTAAATGAACAAATTAGGACGATCTTAGAAGCGACTGAAATGTGGTATTTGAGACGAATGTAGCGAATTCCTTGTACTGCCAAAGTAACTAACAACGATTGCCAGAAAGAGGCTAATGAAACTACAACACTATATATAACAAAAAGAAAGAGACAAACAGCTTTCTTTGGTCATGTGATGAGACGAGAGCCATTGGAGAACATCGTGACAACTGGACAGATCGAGGGGAAGAGAGCCAGAGGCAGACCAAGAGAAATGATGCTGGATGGATTGAGACGGTGGCATAGAGGAATATTATCAGCAGAGTTGATCCAGAACATCAAAGACCGAGATCTGTTGAGAGCCATGAACGCTTGCACCAGCTGGTAGGGCACTTGATGATTGCCTTAATGCAATGCAGCTCTGTTACTATTACAAAGGGCTGATCCATAGCAAAAAGCAATGCTCGTTAACAAACAATTAACAATGGAAGTGCCTCACCTCAAAATCCAGAATTCAAAACAAAGGAACGGCAGTCGAGTTACCAGTTCAGGCATTTATTAATGCACTGCAGAATCAACATGGGATCGACCAATACAAAGATATAAACTGTCGCGTTTATCTATCCATCTTCTAATTAGCTCCCGATTCCACTCTGTTAACATTGACGCTCAGCCTTTGCCAATTCATCATTGAGTCGTCCTTTTCCGAAAAATAGTCTAGGTTGATCTTGGCCCGGTCTTTCTCATTGTATGAATTCCCATCAACATATCATTCCTCTCCTTTCGCTGTTCACTTGCCGAATCTTCGCAACCATTTGCTTCGTCCAGATCTTATTCCAACACGGAGCTCTAAGAAAACACAAGTGCCTTGGTGTCACAGCGTCTCCCGTTGTTATTCTATTACGTTTTTACCTTCCCATTGGTTTCTCCTTTTGTTTGTCCACTTTTGTGTCCATCTGGGAAAACCCTTTTTCCTTTTGGTGGCGCGTGCCGTCATGGCAATGATGATGACCTCGGTGGAGATTCGAACACATGCCACTGGACCGGCAGGCACGCGTGCTAGCTAGCCCCTGCCCTGCTGATGCTCTCAAGTGACGTATGAGTAGTTCTTACCACATTATACATTATGATGCTGGGAGGACTGAGACGGTGGTGTGGGGGAATATCAGCAACAGAGTTGATCCGGAGCAAGAACCGAGATCTGTGGAGCGACATCGACGACTACGGCAGTTGGCAGGGAAAGTTATGATGGTGAACACCTCAGGATGTATCCGCATAGACGCGCGTTTTTGCATACACGCACGTGAGCGAACGCGCGCGCACACACACGCACACGTTAATCAGTCCAGAGACTAGTGTTCAACTTATCTTAATCATGTAGGTCACCATGGCCGAACGGATAAGAACGCGTGTTTTTAAACATCCGGTGTGCTGATGCCGAAGTAAGGGGTTCAACCCCTACACCAGACTGTTGGACTGAAATATTGATCTATCGTCCTTGACTTGGGGACGTTAATTACAAGTACCCCTAAAGTCGGAGTGGTTTCGCCTGATGGAGAGGGACACTGTTAATAGGAAAAGCTAATCCACACGTAAAATTCAGTCCAGCACTACTAGAAGTAGTGTGTATGGACTACACGCTTGAGTTCAAAGCGAGCGAGCGCCCAAAATAAAATGGTAATCATGTTTCACGTATGCGATATTCCCAGCAGCTCTGTTTGGTTCGGCGTAGCCAAGTCTGAATTACATGTCCTAGCATGCCTGTGTGATGTTGCCGTTTCTTGATCGGCTTCTCCCCTTCCAATAGTAGACCACGACATTTCTTTCCTCTCTCTCTCTCTCTCTCTCTCTCTCTCTCTCTCTCTCTCTCTCTCTCTCTCTCTCTCTCTCTCTCTCTCCTCTCTCCTCCCTCCCTCCCCCCTCCCACACATACACACACACAAGAGGTCATGGCGGTTCGAAGACTCGCTTTGAGTATGAACTCTGAGAGGCCAAGCTGTGTTACCATGCCACCGAGCCATAACCGTGACTGTTGACATAGGGAATGTATTAATTTCCCGCCCTGCTTGTATGAACATCCACCATCAGGCCGTGAACGGAACAAAGAACAACTGTGACATTCCGGTGATTTTCGTTCAGGTGAAAAATAAAATTGAGGCCCGCGAATGTAAACACCGCTATTCTAACGTACACTAAACTTAACGACCTACGTTTCTGAGGTCGAATGCGGAACTATACACACCGGGCGGGTTATAGGTGACCTGTCAAAGAATACGTGTGTGAGATTTGACAGTCAGCCGCTCGTGTGGAATGTCTGATAGTTCTAGTTGTGCTATGTAGTTGTTCTATCGTGTCATTCAGTAGTAGCACGACAACGCCGGTGTTGGGTTCGGTATAGGTTTTGAATCTGTGTACGTTGTTTAATGTATGACATAGGTTAGGTTCATTCCCTACAATCATGCTTTATTCCCATGTCACCTTCCATCTTTGTTTTCCTCGCCGCCTACTCCATCTTTCCATGTCTATTTTACAAAACCTGCTCTTGACCGTTCTCAGGTGAACACTGTCATACGCAATCTCCACAACCGAGAATTTAAACCCCGACCAATCTTGGCCACATTTTCATGCTCATGTCTCAGAGAGAGAGAGAGAGAGAGAGAGAGAGAGAGAGAGAGAGAGAGAGAGAGAGAGAGAGAGAGAGAGAGAGAGAGAGAGAGAGAGAGTCCCTCCGTGGCGAAGAGGCTAAGCCGTATGCGGCCCCCCCCCCCCCCCCACACACACTCAAGAGGTCGTAGGTTCGTTTTCGGACTGCGTCATTTGGTTGGCGAAGAGACTCACGGGGGACGTCTCCGGCGCTACGAAGTTTGTGGGCCAGTGCGACGCCTTTGGCAGGCGGATAGCCTCTCTGTGGACAGAGACTGAACTGAATGGGTTAAAATGCGGTGATTGAAAGTTGATCCTTTTAACCGCTTTTCATTATTATGTACCATACAGACAAGCGAGTGCGGGCATGCATCGCCAGCTTACGCCTTCTACCTCCAAGTAATTTATCAACTTACCAGTTATATTTCCAGATCCCGTATCTTTTTCCATGTGTTATATTATATTATATAATGGGGGGGGGAGGGGTATCCCCTATCAAAGGAGAGGTAAGGTGCCTCCTTCCCTCCGCTAGCCTACGGGACACACTTGGGCAAGGTGGAGTACCCGTTAAGCCTCTCTTCTCTCCCCCCCCCCCCCCCCCCCCGATCAGGGTTACGTGAAGCCATGGGTGCGGGTGGTGGATGAAGTTGAAGAGCAGCCGACAGATGGTTGTAGGTTATGGTCTGCAGCTTCACGACGGTAGGCAGAGGATCTCTTGTTTTGAGAGACAATGGCTACGGTCATCGACCAGTATGGTCACTGCTAGGAAGGAAAGCAATGGCAAACTACCTTCTTTACAGATGCCAAGAATATAATGTACTGCAGTCTTATCGATAATCAGAGAAACGGCGTAAATGGGTGCTCCATAGGAGCAGCCTCGCCCGGTAGGGGTAGTCTTGTGCACCAGGTGACACCTATACTTTTGCATGGATGTGAAGCTTGGGCTATAAACAATCAAGCTGAAAAACAGCTGATGGCTGTGGAAATGTGGTTTATGAGGAAAATGCAAAGAATACCATGGACAGACAGAAAAACCAATGAACAAGTCCTTCAAGAAACAAATGAAGATCGTAAACTGATTAGAGACATTAGACGTAGACAGTCAAAATTTTTTGGGCATGTTATGAGAAGAAATGAATTGGAGAACTTAGTGACAATTGGCAAGATGGAAGGGAAGAGACCAAGGGGAAGACCGAGAAGTAAATACCGGGATGGCATGGTCGAGACAGGAACACTGAGCTGATCCACGACGCTGGTGATCGAGTGAGATGGCAGAACATGACCGCCCACGCTTACTGGCATGGCACATGATGGATGGATAACATATTGATTATGTGGTTGTTTCGGGATTTGAAATTTAAATATTGAGCACAACCCACTACTGGCAATGCCGATCATATTCTGGTATGAACCTAAGGCCTATCCACGTCAATATGGAAGCACTATACTCGAGTTTCGCCCTCATTTGAGCTCGTCAGTAGTGCATATCCCTGACCGGATCCGGATAACATATTGTCTATACCAAACGTGTGCTTATTTACATTCCATATACAGTGATATATCTATCTGTCTAACTCTCTCGCTTTGTGTGTCTGTCATCACTATCCATTCATCGACCCACCCGTCTGTCTGTCTGTCTGTCTGTCTGTCTGTCTGTCTGTCTGTCTTCATCCATTACCCCTGTCCTGTGTAGAATCTTCATCTCTCTTCACAACGCAGAAATATCCACATCAGCCAGATTCCTGCTTGTGCTGTCGTGTGTAAATTATTTATCACTTCCTGTGCTGTCGTGTGTAAATTATTTATCACTTCCTGTGCTGTCGTGTGTACATTATTTATCACTTCTTGTGCTGTTGTGTGTAAATTATTTATGACCTCTTGTGCTGTCGTGTGTAAATTATGTATCACTTCTTGTGCTGCCATGTGTAAATTATTTATCACTTCTTGAATCTATTTGCGTTGTGCTACTTTTTTGTGCTTCTCCCTGGTACACGTCTCTCCATTATTATCTTCGGTACACTTTCATGTACTTTTACATGTCCATAATATTTCATTTTTCTCATTTTTGTTTCCCTTCATAACAAGTCTTCTGCAATATTGGGTGGATCTGTTTATGCTCCTTTCCGTATAGTGCATTTTAACAACCCACCACAAAAGTATCTTTTACTGTTCTTATTATTCGTTTATTCTGGTACGATCATTGTATGTAACAATTCTACCCACTGATTTCATAATATTTGTATTAGCTGTTATTTCTAATTGTCATATTGTGTGTAATCCGCCAGGCTGAGATATTATTTCTGTATTACATATCTGTTTGTATTTCTTATACTTTTACCTCCTTTCTCTGTATACATATTGGCGTATATTTATTGCACGTACATCCACAACTTTTTTTTTGGTTTTACTTAAGCTATATTGTCACTTCGATCATTGTACATTACGTTTCAATTCCCCAATTAGTTTATGTGTACCAGGTGTTAGTTGTTAGTTGGCGTTGTGTCTTGTTCTCCATGCGAAGTTATTATATTGAATATTAAATAGCGTGTCATGTTTGTATTTACTTAGCAAGATCAAGGTAAAACATGTTATATTTCCCACCGGTCACCAATTGTCTGTTTGTCCGTCCGTCTGTCCATCCGTCTGTCTGTCTGTCTGTCTAAAGTAAGTTGGATTAGTGTGTCCAATTTGATCCTTTGAAAACAAAATGTTCGGGAGGCTCCGTGGCGAAGTGTTCAAGCCGTTTGACTGGGGCTCCGAAGGTTGTGGGTTCGATTCCGGGGCGCGTCCGTCGGTTCACGAGTGAAATTATTCGGAGTCTCCGTGGGTCGTCGCTAGAGCTACGGAGTTCGTGCTTTGTGCGACGCTTTCCGCGCTGCCATATGGGATAAAACCCGGTGCAATGAAGTCGACCATGTCGACTTTTAAGGTACTTCTTTTTAATGTTCGTTCTGTCTGCTGGTCTTGTCTGTCTGTCTGTCTGTGCATAATCT
Source organism: Cepaea nemoralis (assembly GCA_014155875.1). Classification (NCBI taxonomy): domain Eukaryota; kingdom Metazoa; phylum Mollusca; class Gastropoda; order Stylommatophora; family Helicidae; genus Cepaea; species Cepaea nemoralis. The sequence goes on from JACEFZ010020499.1 coordinate 84,507, forward strand.
TCAGTCCTCTTCAATATTGCGTTCAAACGACTAGCGATGCCACGTTCTTGTTCAATCGCCAAGGTCGTCTAGCGTCCGATTTTGTCCATGTTGCCTCGCCGAGACGATGTGTTCACGGTGCTGTACAAATTTAATATCTAGGGTGCCCACAGCTAGCCACTTCTTTCCCTGAGGCTACTGTCCCGTCATATGAGAAACCTATCAGTGATTCAGTATGCTTCACTTTTGATCTGTGATGATCTCAAGACTTCCCTGGGTTCTTACAATTCTCCCTTTCTCTTCTCTTCCTTCCTGTTGTAAACACAGAGGTCGCATCTGTGCAACTTAGACACATCTACATGAATGAATCTGTGCTAAGAGGTAACAGAAGTGCATGAGGGTTCGTGGCGAAGATTGATTGACGGTGCAAGAGAGCCTGGCATATGATACCACAACATCTAGTCTGAGAATGGAGGTGGAGGCAGACACTGCGGCGTTCCGCTGGCTAGAGGACAAACTGCACACGCATGTCGTGATTGTAATTGACTCATAATGATAATGGTGAAGACAGATATGCTTCGTCGGGCAGAATGGCAGACTTCCATTCAACAATTAAAATAGAGTGCATCTGTTGGATTTTGCGTGCAGTCATCTCATTAAGCGTATATTGGGTGCCTACAGCTTTCATAGCGTTTCTGTATGTTTGTTTTTTCTTTTTTCCGCCGAGTCTCCAAATATATTTATTATATATATTATACCATTTCATTATTTTGATTACATTTACTTATCGTTGTCTTCTTCGTTCCTTGGGGGAGGGGAAGAAGAGTGCGTCATAACTGGTTATACACCTTCGAGGTCAGTGTGTCCGACTTCGGCATGCATTTGTGTACGGTTGGCTTCCCCTAGACCAGTGGTTCTCAATCCCCCCCCCTGGGGGGGGGAGGAGGGGGATTTTAGGGTTTCCAGGGGGGAGGGCGGGGGAAATTAAGACCACAGATTCATCCTCATCAAATGCCCTGCCAGCTGGCGTAGGCCTTCATGTCTCTCCACAGATCTTGGTCATTGGTGTTCTGGATCAACTCTGCTGATGATATTCCTCCGTGTCACCGTCTCAATCCTTCAGCATCATTTATCTTGGCCTGCCTCTGCCTATCTTCTCCCCGATCTTTCCAGTTGCCATGATGTTCTCCAATGTCTCTCTTCTCATCACATGATCAAAGTAAGCTGTTTGTCTCTTTCTTATTGTTATATATAATGACCACAGATTGGCAGACTCAAAATGGCTTCAGGCTCAATATCCTGGTTTTCCATTGAGCGTTTTGTTTGATGAAGCACACATTTCTGGCATTCTGGTGTCGTGTATTAAGTGACAATTCTTTGACGTTTTAATACGCTACAATTAATCAATGCATGTAAAGGTTATGTACAAATATGAAAGAAAATAAGGATTTTCGGTATTATAGGCATGTTATTTTTAATGCACCTTTTGAGGCTGACAGTTTTGGAAAGGAGGGAATTCTCCTTCTTTCGTTCGCTGGAAAGGGGAGGGGGGGGTGACATTCTGACATATGTGAAAGGGTGAATGGGCCAGAAAAGGTTGAGAACCACTGCTCTAGACAGAATTCCGTCCTAAGCGGCGGGCTTCACCTATCAATGGTTGTGTTTGATTTCCTTGTAATTGTTTCCAGGATAGAGGTCTCACGAACTTTTCTTTACGATTTCTAGCCACCATTGGACTTTTCTTTTACCATGCACAAATTGCACACGGCACCTCATGTTTCATCTTTATCAGATAAGCCGAGTTATCCGATCAGGGCATCAGGGGAGCGAGTGTTTCAGTAGATACTAATGGAATGGAAACATTCTCACTCCTAAGCTGAAATCGAACCCGATATTTTCTTACTTTGAAGCGGACACCATGACCTCTGAGTCTTGCGGCGGCGCTCCCTTCCCTACCCCTTTCTGTATGTTTTAGAGACATTAACGTGAAGGTCTGAATACGAAAGAGATTGAAATATATAGTCTCTCTCTCTCTCTTTCTCTCTCTCTCTTTCTCTCTCTCTCTCTCTCTCTCTCTCTCTCTCTCTCTCTCTCTCTGCGCGCGTGTGTATATATATATATATATATATATACATATATATATATATATATATATAGAGCTATTTGTACACATGTCCCTTTTTACAGCTCCTCTACGTACAGCAGTGTTTCCCAACGTGGGGCCCACGCCCCACAGGGGGGCAATTCGACTGTTAAGGGGGGCAATTCGAAAATGGAAGAAATCGGCTGAATATAACAAAACGGGGAGACTTGAGACTGAAGTTAACTAAATTGGAACCTGACATAAGATCTCTTTGCAGCAAGCATCAAGCGCAAGGATCTCACTAAATTTAAATAATTAATTACTAATAATTAAAATAATATAGAAAAATCTTTCATTAAAATTATTTTGTACTTGAATTTCAGTTCTCCATTATAAGTTTTGAAAATTTACTTACTGTGTTTGCTCAATAATTACCTAGTGATTTCTTCGTAAAACCTATCATTCAAGTTTCTTTAGTGAACATTTCAATTTTTGAATATTAAAAATAATGTATATGTTGAGGGGGGGGGGGGAATATGAATTTTAGAAAGGCTTAAGTGGGGCATGGCACAAAAAAGGTTGGGAAACACTGACGTACAGTATGCCAGTCACGTCGTGCTGCCTATTTTAGACCACAGATTGTCTCTAGTACTCGTTAACCAACAACTAACGCCAACCTACATGCGGTGAAACATTAAGTCACCCCTGACACTGCCTGACCTTATTCGGACCCACCACTCGCCACTACGACCGGCGATGTTTGCTGAAGTGTTCAAATTAGGTAGCTTTCAAACGTGTTAACTTGTTACAAACAGCGGCGGTCCTTCTCAAACATGACAAAACTAACAATTCACAGCTGTAGCGCTCTCTACAATTCCACAAATGCTAAGACCTCAGTCAGTGTGACTTATGTTTAGTAATAAACATGGGCGCACAGCACCGCTTAGTTTGGTGTTTTCCCCCATTTAATTTCCTGCAGGCAATCTCATTGACCTTTATTTGTTCATTTGGGGCTGTTTACTTCCTGTCTGTTTATTCTTTGGTGCACGGCGTGTTTCGGTTGCACTGTTGTACATCTTAGCTTGTTGCGAGATTTGTATTTGTCTGTTGTCCGTTGATTCCATTTCCCAGATCGTGACTTCTGCTCAAGTCTGGCGTGATTACGGTAATGAAGTAACATTGGGGATGCAAACGGTAACCGAGATCAACAGGCGTTCTCAAACAACTCCGTGCTGGCAATACGTTGACCCAGTCTGCGTTGTTTTCAGTCAACAGCGTTGTCGTCCCTAATGACGCCCTGCAATCATGCCCCGGTTTTAATTTTAAATGAAGTGGAGTATTTTAGATGACTGTATGTGGCGTGAATGTTTTAGTATATTTTTCTGCGCCGTGTACTACAGTAGAAATCTTGCTTTGTAAATAAAGGGAGCTCTGACTCGCTTGGTCAACACACCATTGCGTATTTCCTTCTTTCTGTTAACATACCATTATATATCTCCCTTGCTCTCTCATTACATCGCATCCTTCTGTGTATCTGTCAACATACTGCATTCCTGTCTCTGTCAACACACTTCATCCCTGTCTCTCTAGCTCCATCAACACGTGTCCGCTCCTCTTTTGACAGACCCCAGAAATTACAGCCTCAACCACCAGCTTGCTGTTTTGCCAAGCTTAGAATAAATAAAAGAACCACAATGGACCCAATTAAGACCTGATTACTCATCAACGGTAGCACGCATCGATCGCCATTGATTTCCTTTGATGTCCCACTACCCCTGTGGGAAATCTACGCTGTTTAATTTCACTTGGCCGGTGTTTATTTGGGTATTGTGCCCAGGCATTCCAGTTGTTCTCTCTTTGCATGCAGAAATGCGATCCCAGGAGGAAAAATAACATTACACCCATACCATTTGTGTTGTGTGAAAGCAGTAAAGGTTTATTAGGGCTTAAATAACGCTTGGTGAGTAGCAGAGAAGAGGATGTTTGCTTGTTTGCACGCAGCTTGGTCGTAGTAAGCTGCTTGGGGAGCCAGCTCAGTTTACCAGATTATATTGTGTCTTAATGTTTATGCATTACGTGGTCAAACCTAAATGGCTCTGCTTACTTGTGCTCGTGGAGTAATGGGGATACGTGTGTGAGTGAACAAGAACGAAACCTGGCAAGGGTTATCTTTACGCGAGCCAATTACCAGTGATAGAATCGACGTTGCGGTTAGAAAGCCTTCGTCCGCAAACAAAAGACAAAAGGTCACTAGTATGACTATATCTTTATTTTTAAAATACATTAAAGTGTTCTCAGAAACGTGGATACTACTCCAGAGAACAAACTACTGAACATACACTTGCCAAGAGATCACATCCCAGCTGGGATTGACTACGACGTCCTGTATAGGATATGCAACCTACTTTTAACTAACTCCAGAGAAAGAAGTATGTTTTAAGTAAGTAAAGAGCAATTTTTGTTTCACGCATTGAGGCGTATTGAGCTCGTGATATTACCCCCCCCCCCCCATAATTTTTCTACATCAGTCAGCACTCGGGGTGGGGTATGGTTGATATTACACCTACCGCCTTTACTACACAAAACATTTCCTAGTATACTCATTTAAGGCTCGGTCTATCGGGGAGCCCGGGTCATAATTAATAATCCACCTTCAGAGAAAGCCTGTTAATGTAGTCAATGGCGCTGGAACATCAGCTATTCCTCACCCACGACGCTTAAGAATAAATAAGAAGAAAGTCCGTGTACAGTTCTACTCCAAAGAAAGACTACTACTTAGAAAGATTTCTAATAGACATTGTATCAGAGACATCAACTTTAGGGGGCTGCGTGGTCTCGAGGTATGGTGTCCGCCTCGAGTGCTGGAGGTCCCGGGTTCATGCCTCGGTGATACCGAGATTTTTTTCTCGTGGACTTCTAGTAATAAATTTCCCCTGGTCTCTGGGTAGTGAGATCGGACGCCCGTGTGTATTGTTGCGCACGTAAAACTCCCTTGGCAGTTGGAAATCGAAAAAAGAGTAGCATAACGGCGCTGCCCGGGCAAAATTTCGAGTTAAAAATCTACTCAAAGTATTTCAGGATCCTCGCCGGTGCTACGGAGTTCGTGCACTGTGCTGAGTTTCTCCAGACTCATGTTTGAGTTAGGAGGAGAACGGAGCACTTATGGGTTGCACCCGTGTGCCGTGATGTTGGTCCATCGACTAAACTGAACTAAACTAAACATCGACCCCGGAGGCACCTGGTCCTCCTCCTCATTCGACATGAGACGAGCGTTCTTTGGGTAGTGTGTTTATAACCAGCTCGCCACATGTGCCCCTCTCAACCGACACATCCGACTTCAGCTCAGCATGTATTGGGCCGGACTTGCCTTCTCCCAACTTCACCCCCTAATGTAACAATTCTATTGTGGATGATCATTTCTTTTACTTGCGTGTCCTTTACAGGACGTTGCAATCTTCCCCAATCCTTGTTGACGGGTTGTGGCTTACTGGGCAAGTTTGCCTTCATTTTTTCTCACTAATTAAATATTACTGCCTGTGCAGAGAACATATCGGTTAGGCCGTGTGGGGTACTTTATGATTTACAACTACCGAGGAATCTTTATCTCACACACGACGCTGTCAGATTTGCGTCTTTATTCGATTAGACTAGGAAGCAGTCGATTTCCCAGAGATCAGGGTGAATGTGGCAACATCATGTGTTTGTTTTTAAATGTTCTTCAATTACATACGAACCCGCAATTTTTCAGCCCCCCCCCCCCAAACCACAAATGGAATTTGAACTCGGGCCACTGGGAGTGTTAAACGGTGCACTATCCTCTACACTACATCTCATGTCATCGTAGTATAACTAAGATATTTGTAAGGTATGTAGGTCAAATGTGAAAAATGAAGTACATGTACATGACTTCATCAAATAAATGTGCTTAAAAATTCATTTAATTGGTTAAAATAGTCACTGCTATAGTCTAACATTGTTTTGGGGAGTCTCTGTGGCGAAGTGGTCAAGCCGTTTGACTCGGTCTCCGAAGGGTGTGGGTTCGATTCCGGGCCGCGTCCTTCGGTTCACGAATGAAATTTTTCGGAGACTCCTGTGGGTCGTCGCTAGAGCTACGGAGTTCGTGTTTAGTGCGACGTTTTCCGCGCTGCGGAAAGAGACCGAGCTATATGGGATAAAACCCGGTGCAATGAAGTCGACATTTAAGCGACTTTTTTTTTTATTGTTTTGGGGAAGCAGTTTTGGGGTACCAATGAAGTATTCATTATAACAGGTGTTGGAAATGTCCACCACGGGCTTCAAGACATGACTGTACACGTCTCTTCATATTGTCATATACCTTCTGCAACGTGAATGTTGTTATTTCCGTGTTTATGGACCGCCATTTCGAAACACTTGTTCATCCACAAACAATGCTTTCTTCTGTTGATAACACCTTTCTGTTTGGAGTGCAAAGAATTACTCCAGCAGACGACAGCCATTCGCTGCATATTGTTTCACGATGGACTGTGGAGCACATATTTTCATGACGTCATGTACTTCATTTGTATTTGTCAAATTTACTCTACAGACAGAGTGTAGTGAGACTTTATAAACACCCTCTATATACTGTAGTGTACAATCAAGTTGTAATCGTTTGTCACGCGGCACGCAGTAAGCATCATTCAGAAACGCGTGCTTCTCTTTCTGTCACAGGTGATGTGAATGGCATTGACATGCAAGTGATCCCCCAGACGCATTTTATCCCGCTGCCCGATGCCGTGTGTAGCATCATCATGGATTTGAACATGCGACGTATTGTGGCCACGCTGGAGATGGTCCTGGAGAAGCTATCCATGTGGTACAAGGATATGACCGTGCCGTCCCAGCAGCTGGTGTTTGATACCCTGGGTAGTCTTATCAGAGAGAGGAAGGTCTTCCACACGGGTGAGTCTTTGTAGCTGTGTGGTGTTTGGGTGTTGTTGCATCTGGTGAATGTGTGAGAGATATAGTGTTGCATTTAAAGGGTGTGTGAGAGATACGGGAATGAATCACCAACAAACGGGAAGTAAAATCGATAAGCGAGAGCACGATCTCAAGTGAAGGTCAGCATGGCCGAGTGGGTAAGCGTGCTGGCACTTAAACTTCCTGTGTGCTAACGCCGGGGTAGTGGGTTCAACCCCTACACCTGTCTGTTGGACTAAAATATTGACTTCTCATCCTTGATTTGGGGATATAAATTACAAGTACCTCTGAAATCAGAGTGGGTTTGGTTCGCATGATGACGAGGGACACTGGTAATAGGGAAAGCTAATCCATACGCAAAAATCAGTCCAGTGCACTAGAAGAAGTAGCATCTATATGGTCTACGCTTGAGTTCAAAGCGAACGCTCGAAAGAAAAAAAAAACAAATAAGTTACAAGATGGACGTTGGTGTATGTCAGGGTCTTAACTTTGGCTCGCTAACCTAACACATGTGAGACAGTACAAGTACAACGTGATTTGACGTAAGACTCAACGACACACCGTTCAATGGATTTATTCACACATTAAATACAGAACGATGATCACAACAATATATACTGGATACTTCAATACACTTACATCCACAATACAGCTCACAAGTCTGACTCTCAAGATGTTCAGACACTCGACTTTCAGCACAGAAACCACACAACGCCTTTTTTCTCTATCT
>JACEFZ010020500.1:0-168928 GCA_014155875.1 Cepaea nemoralis
CCCCCTTTTTCAGGCCCCCCAAAACTCCCAACATGGTTTCCAACGGCCTTTGATTGGACGACCAAACAGCAACGTAGCGGGTGGTAGTCTGTTGACCCATGGGGAAACTTCCCGATAGGCAAAGAGTGCTGTGGGATATATTCATCCCACTATCGGGTTTTTTCCCTGCGCAAATTTTTCCTGAGCATTGTCATAAACGTGCCGTTGAAACGCTCTATTTGTCCATTGGCTTGAGGGGGGTAAGGTGGTATTATGTGGTTAGATGAAAACCCCTAAATCCCTCCTCCATGAGTTTTTCCAAAACTGAGATCCATTGCCCTCAGAATTTGACCCGGAAACCCTAATCTGGTAAAGGCCTCCATCAGTGCGTCCGCCATCTTTTCGAGTCAATGTGGTCAAGGGATAGCCTCCCCCCACATTTACAGCAATCCACCATTGTGAGTATATACATTTTCCCCCTTTTTCCCTGTCCTGGGAAGTGGACCCACGATATCAGGGCTACCCCTCGAAAGGAGATTTCATGAGGGGCATCTCACCCAAACATCACCGGTGCTGTCCAGTTTTTCGGTGCCACCCTCTGGCACTCAGGGCATGACTTCAAAACCGACGCACATCATTGTCATTCCCGGCCAATAGTGTGGCAGGAAATCCGCGCATGGTGGGGAATACCCATGTGTCCACTAAAGGAGATGGTATCCCCCATATGAAGAATCTGGGACCGATGAGCTTTCGGGACGCCCAAACTGACCGTATAGGTTGTCCCCCCTTCCTGTTTCCCCTTTAGAGTATCCATTCTTCATGTAGTAGCCCCCTCCTGGTGGATCAGCACTTTTCTGCAGCTTTTTGTAGCAAGGACGTAAAGATCATCCTCACTCTGGGCTTTTCTTTAGCTCCCCCGGCATTGGGTTAGTCACAATTGCGTCTGCCTCTTCCTTTTTCGCCTGGAGCGGTCTGCATTGCCCCCATATGAATAGGCCCCCTGGGCTTTCCCCAGAAAGACATACCGGAACCCAGGATGACTGGAAAAATGGGATCGGCAAACAGCGGCCTTGATGGTCCCGGTGAGTCCCGTGACCGAATCTCCAATTAGCAATGGGAAACTTCATGACTACAGCACTTTCTGTGCAGGTGTATATCCAAGGTTTCACCTGTGAATTGTTCGGGATGTACTAGACCGCAGAAATCAGGGCCTCCCAGTCCAGTCCTGTGTCGGTATAAACACTCCACTTGACGACCGTTAACCTCTACCAATTCCACTACAGGTGGTTTTTTCCTGGTCTGGAGTCTCTTCACTCGGTCTCGACCTGTTCGGTGGGCTCCACCTTAGGTTTTTCCTGAGCACACGACGAATTGAGTGTCTCCTGACTTTCCCCTGCAGTCAATAGCATTGTGCGTGTTTGACTTGCATTCGTTGCACCATTTCCCTGTCCTAGATTTTCTATTGTCGGACTTGAATGAGCTCTCCTGGTGGCGAGCTTCCTTGTTGACCTTGGCATTTTCCGTGACAACCTCCTTGGAAGTCACTTGACATGCTGCAAAAGTGAGGGTTCTTAGCCTTCGATTTGCAGTCCCTCGTATTGTGAGAGGGTGACTTACAAATTGAACACCACTTCTCCGACCACGGTCGTTTAGGTGTAGAGCTTGAGGTGCTCTTGCTTCCCTCCTTCTTCTTCTCTGAATTATCCTCTGATTTTTGCCATAAGGTTCCCACTTTTTTGTTCCTGAGTTTTTGGCTTTCTTCTTGTCATGTTTCTCTGACTTTTGGTGTTGGTGGAAAGGTTTTCCCCTGCCTCCCCATGTACCTCGACGAACCGTTCTGCTAATTTATTCACGAGGTCAATACGTTCCGCTCCTTGTTCTCCCAGGAACGTCCTGAGAGGTTTAGACATTTGCTTCTTCAGCTGGTCGACCACCATGAGCTCTTCCAGACTCTCATAGTCATGTGCGAACCCAGCCAAATCCATCCACTTATGGAGATAAGATTTAAGACGCAAACTGTAGGCGGCAAACAACTCTCCCGGTTCTCGTTTCGCTGCTCGAAATTTTTTCCGGTAGGTATGCGATGTAACCTCGAATCGTTTCAGCAGAGCCGTCTTTAACTCATCATAATTGTTCTCATGTCCTGGTGGCAGGCGAGTATAAACCTCGTATCCTGTCCCGCGTAATCCCTGGGATAGCTTAAGATTCCATTTGTTACGCTCCAGACCCATAGCAACTGACATAGCCTCGAAGCGTTGAAGGTATTGATCAATCTTCTCTTTGTCCTCCTCGTAGACCGCTAAAGGAAACTTCATAGCATGGTACCCATGTCCACCTACTGGTGTTGATCCTGGGATGGAGTAACCTCCAACTGCTCCCTCAGTTTCTCCATTAGATTGACTCTTCAACTCGAGTTCCCTCATCCGGTACTCGTGCTCCCTTTTCTGTGCTTCCTGTTCAGCTTCTAATTTCCTAGCTGCTTGCTCAGCTTCAAATTTCCTAGCTGCTTGCTCAGCTTCCAATTTCCTAGCTGCTTGCTCCAACTCCATCCTTCTCAATTCCAGCTCGGCCTTTCGATCATCCCTTTCTGCTTGACGATACTCTCTCTCCACTTCCTGTATGTAATCCGTTTAGAGCAGACCCCGCCAATCCCATTTCTTCCCCCCTTTCCTTTAATTCTAACGTGCTAAGTTTAGGGGTGGCCATTATACAGAGAGGTAAGCTAGCAGGTCTAGTACAATATAACTGCAAATTACTATACCGATATATGAACAAGTACTATAAATCTCGATATTACCACACACAGTACATTCACTCAGTGACAAGAGTAGAATCAGGACCACAGACCTATGCAGACGTTGGAAGTGTGAACAGGTAAGATATTAGTCCTAACCCCTATCCACATTCACTCTAGCTGGATTCTCCAAAATGATATCTCCCTTTTATAACTAAGGATCCCGTGTCAAAAGACCCCGTTGTCAGAAGATCCCCCTGTCAAACGTTCCTGCTTGCAGGAGATCTCGCTGTCCAAGGATTCCGTTTACGGGAGATCCCGCTGTCCAAGGATCCCGTTTACGAGAGATCTCGTTGTCCAAAGATCACGTTTACGATAGATCCCGCTGTCCAAAGATCACGTTTACGAGAGATCCCACTGTCCAAATATCACGTTTACGAGCCCCCAATAATGTCGTGTCCTCCTTTAAAGTGTCGTCCCTGGAGTGAGGAGATCCGACACCCACATTATAATATTATTTTTTTTTTCCCCCCTCAATATTCTGGAGAATCCACCAGCTTCCGTCCAACACACTCCATCAGCCTATGGACACCTTTTCCTATCACTCTCACACTGTCGTACTATGCCCCCTTCTCATACTTCCCCAACGCAACATACTCAACAACTCTTACTTCTAGAAATTAATACAGATTAATTTATTAAAATAAAAGTGTAACGTGTATGAGACGTGTATGCGAAGAAAATGTGTGACGTGTTCTATAAAGTGTAGAGAATCTGACTCTCAGACATCAGATCAGTCCGCTGATCACAGCAAAGATAGACCACAGCACGTTACGTCAGAACAAGTACGTCTCACCCGTTGCCGGAACCATCCTGCCGGATACTGCTTTGCTTCTGTAGACCTCTGGTAATCCCATTTCATGAACATGAGAAATAGACACCGGTGGTATGAACAGTTACTTATGGACCGGATTCACTCTACACAATGTCCGTTCCTAATGTTCTCTAACCAACTGCACAAGTTCTTTTCTAGTGTTTACACAGTTAGTAAAGTTAAGTGTTAGTCGACAGATCATCCTCGTTGCACATCGAACCATTCAGTCCGCAAGTGCTAATTACTAATGTTAATTGTTACTGTACTAACACTAGTTACTCTTAACCGGTTCTCGGTTCGTTACCACTGTTAATGCTGTATGGTGCAACTGTAATCTTCACTATGTTGGGTGAATCAACCTCCCTCTAGCTTTTAATCACGTCTGTAAGCAATCTTTATTGATTGCCGAACTGGTGTTCTTCAGACTGGGATTTTCGTCCTTCCCAAAACTTTATTGAGCTTCCTTGGATCTGGTAGGGAACCTAGGATAGAAACAACACACCTGGTGATAGTACTAGTTCATGATTCTTTCGGCTGAGTGTAAGCCTATCACCTTGCCTAATGATCGTTAGCTAACTAGACTTAGTCATAGAGCAGATTAGCTACCCACCTAGAATCGAATCAGGTTATGACAAAGAAAAAATCAGCAAACAGAATGTGGAACCCCTCCCACAAGGGACACCTACGGGAAATCCCAATTATCCCTCATTACTCAATTCTCAACTAGTAAAGCTTATCAACACTTCACTAATCTATTCTAGCTAACAGAGTCAAGTATCACTTCCCTACTCTAGCTAGTTTCCACTAACAGTGCTAATCATCACACTATAGTTTAACAAGGCTACTGCCTAAAGTAATTATAACGAATATATTATAATAGGTTATACCTTAAATGGCACCACTGCAGTCCTATCAATCATATCTACATCTGCCATTATAGGCACGTGTAAAATTAAGTCACTAATTAACACACGGTAGATATTATTTCCACTAGGCGCTGCCGTGCCCTGGCACTCTGACTAAAGCATAATTTCAAGTCCTCCCTAGCTGGTCACAACTAGAGTTTATATGGCAAACTACCAAAGTTGTCCACGTGACTTTATCCTCTTCTCCCCCACACAGGTGTTATTTTGGACATATCAACCATTTGCAAGGATCTATTTTTCCGGGCTTAAATCCTGTCAAAGTTGTCAGTAATTGTTAAGATTCTCAAAACAAGCCAGCGAATTTTATGACGACTTCCAACAAACAGTTGCAAATAACCCCGTCAAACTCTTCATGTTCCGGAAACCAAGAATTGACATATGTACTGTTTTCTCCCTACTAAGTACTTCCGTTTTACATCTGCCATTGTGATCTCACGGCTTCCATCTGCATTCAAATGTTGACAAACTAATCAAGGCGATGCCAGGACCTGTCACCATCAACACCGACCGTTCCAAATCCGTTATAGATGTACACGTGCAGCTACAAATATTGTCCTGAGATTTTGACATCCGCGGTGTTTTTCCAGTTAGTAAAATAATGGTGCTGAAAATACACGCCAAGCAAACGTCGGGAATATTTATCTGTTTAACTCATGGCAATCTCGCGACAAATGTGTAGGAATATATTCACACAGACAATGCCAATGACCCAATGTGTAGGAATATATTCACACAGACAATGCCAATGACCCAATGTGTCGGAATATGCTCACACAGACAATACCAATGACCCAATGTGTTGGAACATACTCACACAGACAATGCCAATGACCCAATGTGTAGGAATATATTCACACAGACAATGCCGGCGACCCAATGTGTAGGAACATACTCACACAGACAATGCCAATGACCCAATGTGTCGGAATATACTCACACAGACAATGCCAATGACCCAATGTGTAGGAACATACTCACACAGACAATGCCAATGACCCAATGTGTAGGAACATACTCACACAGACAATGCCAATGACACAATGTGTAGGAATATACTCACACAGACAATGCCAAAGACCCAATGTGTCGGAATATACTCACATAGACAATGCCAATGACCCAATGTTTCGGAATATACTCACACAGACAATACCAAATACCCAATGTGTCGGAATATACTCACACAGACAATGCCAATGACCCAATGTTTCGGAATATACTCACACAGACAATGCCAAATACCCAATGTGTCGGAATATACTCACACAGACAATGCCAATGATCCAATGTGTAGGAACATACTGACACAGACAATGCCTGCGACCCAATGTGTAGGAACATACTCACACAGACAATGCCAATGACACAATGTGTAGGAACATACTCACACAGACAATGCCAATGACACAATGTGTAGGAACATACTCACACAGACAATGCCAATGACCCAATGTGAAGGAACATACTCACACAGAAAATGCCAATGACCCAATGTGAAGGAACATACTCACACAGACAATGCCAATGACCCAATGTGTAGGAACATACTCCCACAGACAATACCAAAGACCCAATGGTAGGAACATACTCACACAGTCAATGCCGGCGACCCAATGTGTAGGAACATACTCACACAGACAATGCCAATGACACAATGTGTAGGAACATACTCACACAGACAATGCTAATGACCCAATGTGTCGGAACATACTCACACAGACAATGCCTGTGAACCAATGTGTCGGAATATACTCACACAGACAATGCCAATGACCCAATGTTTCGGAATATACTTACACAGACAATACCAATGACCCAATGTGTAGGAACATACTCACACAGACAATGCTAATGACCCAATGTGTAGGAATATACTTACACAGACAATGCCAATGACACAATGTGTAGGAACATACTCACACAGACAATGCCAATGACCCAATGTTTCGGAATATACTTACACAGACAATACCAATGACCCAATGTGTAGGAACATACTCACACAGACAATGCCAATGACCCAATGTTTCGGAATATACTTACACAGACAATACCAATGACCCAATGTGTAAGAACATACTCACACAGACAATGCCAATGACCCAATGTTTCGGAATATACTTACACAGACAATACCAATGACCCAATGTGTAGGAACATACTCACACAGACAATGCCAATGACCCAATGTTTCGGAATATACTTACACAGACAATGCCAATGACACAATGTGTAGGAACATACTCACACAGACAATGCTAATGACCCAATGTGTAGGAATATACTCACACAGACAATGCCGGCGACCCAATGTGTAGGAACATACTCACTCAGACAATGCCAATGACCCAATGTGTCGGAATATACTCACACAGACAATGCCAATGACCCAATGTGTAGGAACATACTCACACAGACAATGCCAATGACCCAATGTGTAGGAACATACTCACACAGACAATGCCAATGACACAATGTGTAGGAACATACTCACACAGACAATGCCAATGACCCAATGTGTAGGAACATACTCACACAGACAATGCCAATGACCCAATGTGTAGGAACATACTCACACAGACAATGCCAATGACCCAATGTGTAGGAACATACTCACACAGACAATGCCAATGACACAATGTGTAGGAATATACTCACACAGACAATGACAATGACCCATTGTTTCGGAATATACTCACACAGACAATGCCAAATACCCAATGTGTCGGAATATACTCACACAGACAATGCCAATGATCCAATGTGTAGGAACATACTGACACAGACAATGCCGGCGATCCAATGTGTAGGAACATACTCACACAGACAATGCCAATGACACAATGTGTCAGAACATACTCACACACACAATGCCAATGACCCAATGTGTCAGAACATAATCACACAGACAATGCCAATGACCCAATGTGTCGGAACATACTCACACAGACAATGCATGCGACCCAATGTGTCAGAACATACTCACACAGACAATGCCAATGACCTAATGTGTCAGAACATACTCACACAGACAATGCCAATGACCCAATATGTAGGAACATACTCACACAGACAATGCCGTCGACCCAATGTGTCGGAATATACTCACACAGACAATGCCAATGACACAATGTGTAGGAACATACTCACACAGACAATGCCAATGACCCAATGCGTCGGAACATACTCACACAGACAATGCCAATGACCCAATGTGTAGGAACATACTCCCACAGACAATACCAAAGACCCAATGTGTCCGACCATACTCACACAGACAATGCCAATGACCCAATGTGTCGGAATATACTCACACAGACAATGCCAATGACCCAATGTTTCGGAATATACTCACACAGACAATGCAAATGACCCAATGTGTCGGAATATACTCACACAGACAATGCCAATGACCCAATGTGTATGAACATACTCACACAGACAATGCCAATGACACAATGTGTAGGAGTATACTCACACAGACAATGCCAAAGACCCAATGTTTCGGAATATACTCACACAGACAATGCCAATGACCCAATGTTTCGGAATATACTCACACAGACAATGCCAACGACCCAATGTGTCTGAATATACTCACACAGAGAATGCCAATGACCCAATGTGTCGGAACATACTCACACAGACAATTCCAATGACCCAATGTGTATGAATATATTCACACAGACAATGCCGGCGACCCAATGTGTAGGAACATAATCACACAGACAATGCCAATGACCCAATGTGTCGGAATATACTCACACAGACAATGCCAATGACCCAATGTGTCGGAATATACTCACACAGACAATACCAAAGACCCAATGTGTCGGTACATACTCACACAGACAATGCCAATGGCCCAATGTGTCGGAATATACTCACATAGACAATGCCAATGACCCAATGTGTCGGAATATACTCACACAGACAATGCCAATGACCCAATGTGTATGAACATACTCACACAGACAATGCTAATGACACAATGTGTAGGAGTATACTCACACAGACAATGCCAATGACCCAATGTGTCGGAATATACTCACACAGACAATGCCAACGACCCAATGTGTCTGAATATACTCACACAGAGAATGCCAATGACCCAATGTGTCGGAACATACTCACACAGACAATTCCAATGAACAAATGTGTATGAATATATTCACACAGACAATGCCGGCGACCCAATGTGTCGGAACATACTCACACAAACAATGCCAATGACCCAATGTGTCGGAATATACTCACACAGACAATGCCAATGACCCAATGTATAGGAACATACTCACACAGACAATGCCAATGACCCAATGTGTAGGAACATACTCACACAGACAATGCCAATGACACAATGTGTAGGAATATACTCACAAAGACAATGCCAATGACCCAATGTTTCGGAATATACTCACACAGACAACGCCAAATACCCAATGTGTCGGAATATACTCACACAGACAATGCCAATGACCCAATGTTTCGGAGTATACTCACACAGACAATGCCAAATACCCAATGTGTCGGAATATACTCACACAGACAATGCCAATGACCCAATGTGTAGGAACATACTCACACAGACAATGCCAATGACACAATGTGTAGGAACATACTCACACAGACAATGCCAATGACACAATGTGTAGGAACATACTCACACAGACAATGCCAATGACCCAATGTGAAGGAACATACTCACACAGACAATGCCAATGACCCAATGTGAAGGAACATACTCACACAGACAATGCCAATGACCCAATGTGTAGGAACATACTCCCACAGACAATACCAAAGACCCAATGTGTAGGAACATACTCACACAGACAATGCCGGCGACCCAATGTGTAGGAACATACTCACACAGACAAAGCCGGTGACCCAATGTGTCGGAATATACTCACACAGACAATGCCAATGACCCAATGTTTCGGAATATACTCACACAGACAATGCCAATGACCCAATGTGTCGGAATATACTCACACAGACAATGCCAATGACCCAATGTGTAGGAACATACTCACACAGACAATGCCAATGACACAATGTGTAGGAACATACTCACACAGACAATGCTAATGACCCAATGTGTCGGAACATACTCACACAGACAATGCCGGTGACCCAATGTGTCGGAATATACTCACACAGACAATGCCAATGACCCAATGTTTCGGAATATACTCACACAGACAATGCCAATGACCCAATGTGTCGGAACATACTCACACAGACAATGCATGCGACCCAATGTGTCAGAACATACTCACACAGACAATGCCAATGACCCAATGTGTCAGAACATACTCACACAGACAATGCCAATGACCCAATGTGTAAGAACATACTCACACAGACAATGCCAATGACACAATGTGTAGGAGTATACTCACACAGACAATTCCAATGACCCAATGTTTCGGAATATACTCACACAGACAATGCCAATGACCCAATGTGTAGGAACATACTCACACAGACAATGCCAATGACCCAATGTGTAGGAACATACTCACACAGACAATGCCAATGACCCAATGTGTCGGAATATACTCACACAGACAATGCCAATGACCCAATGTGTAGGAATATACTCACACAGACAATACCAATGACACTATGTGTAGGAACATACTCACACAGACAATGCCAATGACCCAATGTGTCGGAATATACTCACACAGAGAATGCCAATGACCCAATGTGTCGGAACATACTCACACAGACAATGCCAATGACCCAATGTGTAGGAATATACTCACACAGACAATGCCAATGGCACAATGTGTAGGAACAAACTCACACAGACAATGCCAATGACCCAATGTGTCGGAATATACTCACACAGACAATGCCAATGACCCAATGTGTAGGAATATACTCACACAGACAATACCAATGACACTATGTGTAGGAACATACTCACACAGACAATGCCAATGACCCAATGTTTCGGAATATACTTACACAGACAATACCAATGACCCAATGTGTAAGAACATACTCACACAGACAATGCCAATGACCCAATGTTTCGGAATATACTTACACAGACAATACCAATGACCCAATGTGTAGGAACATACTCACACAGACAATGCCAATGACCCAATGTTTCGGAATATACTTACACAGACAATGCCAATGACACAATGTGTGGGAACATACTCACACAGACAATGCTAATGACCCAATGTGTAGGAATATACTCACACAGACAATGCCGGCGACCCAATGTGTAGGAACATACTCACTCAGACAATGCCAATGACCCAATGTGTCGGAATATACTCACACAGACAATGCCAATGACCCAATGTGTAGGAACATACTCACACAGACAATGCCAATGACCCAATGTGTAGGAACATACTCACACAGACAATGCCAATGACACAATGTGTAGGAACATACTCACACAGACAATGCCAATGACCCAATGTGTAGGAACATACTCACACAGACAATGCCAATGACCCAATGTGTAGGAACATACTCACACAGACAATGCCAATGACCCAATGTGTAGGAACATACTCACACAGACAATGCCAATGACACAATGTGTAGGAATATACTCACACAGACAATGACAATGACCCATTGTTTCGGAATATACTCACACAGACAATGCCAAATACCCAATGTGTCGGAATATACTCACACAGACAATGCCAATGATCCAATGTAGGAACATACTGACACAGACAATGCCGGCGATCCAATGTGTAGGAACATACTCACACAGACAATGCCAATGACACAATGTGTCAGAACATACTCACACACACAATGCCAATGACCCAATGTGTCAGAACATAATCACACAGACAATGCCAATGACCCAATGTGTCGGAACATACTCACACAGACAATGCATGCGACCCAATGTGTCAGAACATACTCACACAGACAATGCCAATGACCTAATGTGTCACAACATACTCACACAGACAATGCCAATGACCCAATATGTAGGAACATACTCACACAGACAATGCCGTCGACCCAATGTGTCGGAATATACTCACACAGACAATGCCAATGACACAATGTGTAGGAACATACTCACATAGACAATGCCAATGACCCAATGCGTCGGAACATACTCACACAGACAATGCCAATGACCCAATGTGTAGGAACATACTCCCACAGACAATACCAAAGACCCAATGTGTCGGACCATACTCACACAGACAATGCCAATGACCCAATGTGTCGGAATATACTCACACAGACAATGCCAATGACCCAATGTTTCGGAATATACTCACACAGACAATGCAAATGACCCAATGTGTCGGAATATACTCACACAGACAATGCCAATGACCTAATGTGTATGAACATACTCACACAGACAATGCCAATGACACAATGTGTAGGAGTATACTCACACAGACAATGCCAAAGACCCAATGTTTCGGAATATACTCACACAGACAATGCCAATGACCCAATGTTTCGGAATATACTCACACAGACAATGCCAACGACCCAATGTGTCTGAATATACTCACACAGAGAATGCCAATGACCCAATGTGTCGGAACATACTCACACAGACAATTCCAATGACCCAATGTGTATGAATATATTCACACAGACAATGCCGGCGACCCAATGTGTAGGAACATAATCACACAGACAATGCCAATGACCCAATGTGTCGGAATATACTCACACAGACAATGCCAATGACCCAATGTGTCGGAATATACTCACACAGACAATACCAAAGACCCAATGTGTCGGAACATACTCACACAGACAATGCCAATGGCCCAATGTGTCGGAATATACTCACATAGACAATGCCAATGACCCAATGTGTCGGAATATACTCACACAGACAATGCCAATGACCCAATGTGTATGAACATACTCACACAGACAATGCTAATGACACAATGTGTAGGAGTATACTCACACAGACAATGCCAATGACCCAATGTGTCGGAATATACTCACACAGACAATGCCAACGACCCAATGTGTCTGAATATACTCACACAGAGAATGCCAATGACCCAATGTGTCGGAACATACTCACACAGACAATTCCAATGAACCAATGTGTATGAATATATTCACACAGACAATGCCGGCGACCCAATGTGTCGGAACATACTCACACAAACAATGCCAATGACCCAATGTGTCGGAATATACTCACACAGACAATGCCAATGACCCAATGTATAGGAACATACTCACACAGACAATGCCAATGACCCAATGTGTAGGAACATACTCACACAGACAATGCCAATGACACAATGTGTAGGAATATACTCACAAAGACAATGCCAATGACCCAATGTTTCGGAATATACTCACACAGACAACGCCAAATACCCAATGTGTCGGAATATACTCACACAGACAATGCCAATGACCCAATGTTTCGGAATATACTCACACAGACAATGCCAAATACCCAATGTGTCGGAATATACTCACACAGACAATGCCAATGACCCAATGTGTAGGAACATACTCACACAGACAATGCCAATGACACAATGTGTAGGAACATACTCACACAGACAATGCCAATGACCCAATGTGTAGGAACATACTCACACAGACAATGCCAATGACCCAATGTGTAGGAACATACTCACACAGACAATGCCAATGACCCAATGTGTAGGAACATACTCACACAGACAATGCCAATGACCCAATGTGTAGGAACATACTCACACAGACAATGCCAATGACCCAATGTGTAGGAACATACTCACACAGACAATGCCAATGACCCAATGTGTAGGAACATACTCACACAGACAATGCCAATGACCCAATGTGTCGGAATATACTCACACAGACAATGCCAATGACCCAATGTGTCGGAATATACTCACACAGACAATGCCAATGACCCAATGTGTCGGAATATACTCACACAGACAATGCCAATGACCCAATGTGTAGGAACATACTCACACAGACAATGCCAATGACCCAATGTGTATTAACATACTCACACAGACAATGCTAATGACCCAATGTGTCGGAACATACTCACACAGACAATGCCGGTGACCCAATGTGTCGGAATATACTCACACAGACAATGCCAATGACCCAATATTTCGGAATATACTCACACAGACAATGCCAATGACCCAATGTGTCGGAACATACTCACACAGACAATGCATGCGACCCAATGTGTCAGAACATACTCACACAGACAATGCCAATGACCCAATGTGTCAGAACATACTCACACAGACAATGCCAATGACCCAATGTGTAAGAACATACTCACACAGACAATGCCAATGACACAATGTGTAGGAGTATACTCACACAGACAATTCCAATGACCCAATGTTTCGGAATATACTCACACAGACAATGCCAATGACCCAATGTGTAGGAACATACTCACACAGACAATGCCAATGACCCAATGTGTAGGAACATACTCACACAGACAATGCCAATGACCCAATGTGTCGGAATATACTCACACAGACAATGCCAATGACCCAATGTGTAGGAATATACTCACACAGACAATACCAATGACACTATGTGTAGGAACATACTCACACAGACAATGCCAATGACCCAATGTGTCGGAATATACTCACACAGAGAATGCCAATGACCCAATGTGTCGGAACATACTCACACAGACAATGCCAATGACCCAATGTGTAGGAATATACTCACACAGACAATGCCGGCGACCCAATGTGTAGGAACATACTCACACAGACAATGCCAATGACACAATGTGTAGGAATATACTCACACAGACAATGCCAATGGCACAATGTGTAGGAACAAACTCACACAGACAATGCCAATGACCCAATGTGTCGGAATATACTCACACAGACAATGCCAATGACCCAATGTGTAGGAATATACTCACACAGACAATACCAATGACACTATGTGTAGGAACATACTCACACAGACAATGCCAATGACCCAATGTGTCGGAATATACTCACACAGAGAATGCCAATGACCCAATGTGTCGGAACATACTCACACAGACAATGCCAATGACCCAATGTGTAGGAATATACTCATACAGACAATGCCGGCGACCCAATGTGTAGGAACATACTCACACAGACAATGCCAATAACACAATGTGTAGGAACATACTCACACAGACAATGCCAATGGCACAATGTGTAGGAACAAACTCACACAGACAATGCCAATGACCCAATGTGTCGGAATATACTCACACAGACAATGCCAATGACCCAATGTGTCGGAATATACTCACACAGACAATGTCAATGACCCAATGTGTATGAACATACTCACACAGAAAATGCCAATGGCACAATGTGTCGGAATATACTCACACAGACAATGCCAATGACCCAATGTGTATGAACATACTCACACAGACAATGCCAATGGCACAATGTGTCGGAATATACTCACACAGACAATGCCAATGACCCAATGTGTATGAACATACTCACACAGACAATGCCAATGACACAATGTGTCGGAATATACTCACACAGACAATGCCAATGACCCAATGTGTATGAACATACTCACACAGACAATGCCAATGGCACAATGTGGCGGAATATACTCACACAGACAATGCCAATGACCCAATGTGTCTGAACATACTCACACAGACAATGCCAATGACCCAATGTGTCGGAATATACTCACACAGACAATGCCAATGACCCAATGTGTATGAACATACTCACACAGACAATGCCAATGGCACAATGTGTAGGAACAAACTCACACAGACAATGCCAATGACCCAATGTGTAGGAACATACTCACACAGACAATGCCAATGACCCAATGTGTCAGAACATACTCACACAGACAATGCCAATGACCCAATGTGTAAGAACATACTCACACAGACAATGCCAATGACACAATGTGTAGGAGTATACTCACACAGACAATTCCAATGACCCAATGTTTCGGAATATACTCACACAGACAATGCCAATGACCCAATGTGTAGGAACATACTCACACAGACAATGCCAATGACCCAATGTGTAGGAACATACTCACACAGACAATGCCAATGACCCAATGTGTCGGAATATACTCACACAGACAATGCCAATGACCCAATGTGTAGGAATATACTCACACAGACAATACCAATGACACTATGTGTAGGAACATACTCACACAGACAATGCCAATGACCCAATGTGTCGGAATATACTCACACAGAGAATGCCAATGACCCAATGTGTCGGAACATACTCACACAGACAATGCCAATGACCCAATGTGTAGGAATATACTCACACAGACAATGCCGGCGACCCAATGTGTAGGAACATACTCACACAGACAATGCCAATGACACAATGTGTAGGAATATACTCACACAGACAATGCCAATGGCACAATGTGTAGGAACAAACTCACACAGACAATGCCAATGACCCAATGTGTCGGAATATACTCACACAGACAATGCCAATGACCCAATGTGTAGGAATATACTCACACAGACAATACCAATGACACTATGTGTAGGAACATACTCACACAGACAATGCCAATGACCCAATGTGTCGGAATATACTCACACAGAGAATGCCAATGACCCAATGTGTCGGAACATACTAACACAGACAATGCCAATGACCCAATGTGAAGGAATATACTCACACAGACAATGCCGGCGACCCAATGTGTAGGAACATACTCACACAGACAATGCCAATAACACAATGTGTAGGAACATACTCACACAGACAATGCCAATGGCACAATGTGTAGGAACAAACTCACACAGACAATGCCAATGACCCAATGTGTCGAAATATACTCACACAGACAATGCCAATGACCCAATGTGTCGGAATATACTCACACAGACAATGTCAATGACCCAATGTGTATGAACATACTCACACAGACAATGCCAATGGCACAATGTGTCGGAATATACTCACACAGACAATGCCAATGACCCAATGTGTATGAACATACTCACACAGACAATGCCAATGGCACAATGTGTCGGAATATACTCACACAGACAATGCCAATGACCCAATGTGTATGAACATACTCACACAGACAATGCCAATGGCACAATGTGTCGGAATATACTCACACAGACAATGCCAATGACCCAATGTGTATGAACATACTCACACAGACAATGCCAATGGCACAATGTGGCGGAATATACTCACACAGACAATGCCAATGACCCAATGTGTATGAACATACTCACACAGACAATGCCAATGACCCAATGTGTCGGAATATACTCACACAGACAATGCCAATGACCCAATGTGTATGAACATACTCACACAGACAATGCCAATGGCACAATGTGTAGGAACAAACTCACACAGACAATGCCAATGACCCAATGTGTAGGAACATACTCACACAGACAATGCCAATGACACAATGTGTAGGAACATACTCACTCAGAAAATGCCAATGACCCAATGTGAAGGAACATACTCACACAGACAATGCCAATGACCCTATGTGTAGGAACATACTCACACAGACAATGCCAAAGACCCAATGTTTCGGAATATACTCACACAGACAATGCCAATGACCCAATGTTTCGGAATATACTCACACAGACAATGCCAACGACCCAATGTGTCTGAATATACTCACACAGAGAATGCCAATGACCCAATGTGTCGGAACATACTCACACAGACAATGCCAATGACCCAATGTGTAGGAATATATTCACACAGACAATGCTGGCGAACCACTGTGTAGGAACATTCTCACACAGACAATGCCGGCGACCCACTGTGTCAGAACATACTCACACAGACAATGCCAATGACACAATGTGTAGGAACATACTCACACAGAAAATGCCAAAGACACAATGTGAAGGAACATACTCACACAGACAATGACAATGACCCTATGTGTAGGAACATACTCACACAGACAATGCCAATGACCCAATGTGTAGGAACATACTCACACAGACAATGCCAATGACCCAATGTGTAGGAATATACTCACACAGACAATGCCAATGACCCAATGTGTAGGAACATACTCACACAGACAATGCCAATGACCCAATGTGTCGGAACATACTCACACAGACAATGCCAATGACCCAATGTGTAGGAACATACTCCCACAGTCAATACCAAAGACCCAATGTGTAGGAACATACTCACACAGACAATGCCGGCGACCCAATGTGTAGGAATATACTCACACAGACAATGCCAATGACCCAATGTTTCGGAATATACTCACACAGACAATGCCAATAACCCAATGGGTCGGAATATACTCACACAGACAATGCCAATGACCCAATGTGTAGGAATATACTCACACAGACAATGCCAATGACCCAATGTGTAGGAACATACTCACACAGACAATGCCAATGACCCAATGTGTCAGAACATACGCACACAGACAATGCCAATGACACAATGTGTAGGAATATACTCACACAGACAATGCCAAAGACCCAATGTGTCGGAATATACTCACACAGACAATGCCAATGACCCAATGTTTCGGAATATACTCTCACAGACAATGCCAAAGACCCAGTGTGTCGGAATATACTCACACAGACAATGCCAATGACCCAATGTGTCGGAACATACTCACACAGACAATGCCAATGACCCAATGTGTTGGAACATACACAGACAATGCCAGTGACCCATTGTGTAGGAACATACTCACGCAGACAATGCCAATGACCCAATGTGTAGGAACATACTCACACAGACAATGCCAATGATCCAATGTGTTGGAACATACTCACACAGACAATGTCAATGACCCAATGTGTCGGAACATACTCACACAGACAATGCCAATGACCCAATGTGTTGGAATATACTCACACATACAATTCTGGCGACCCAATTTTTCAAAATTTACTCACACATGTTTGCATGTTGAATGGAGGGAGTTTGTCATAAATTTATGGCTTGTGACAGAAAGTAATGGCAGCAATTTCAGATTTATCACCCTTTCCTGAGCTCTCCAATGTTGATTTTCGTACTTTCGCGAACTTTTTGTCGCGTCGTCGAACGATCACTTCCGGTTGGACATATATTGCTATAAGACAAAAAAAAAAATAAAACAGTGTATTACGATGAAAGGGGAAGTTATTCTCATATATTTAGCATTGGTTCTGCTAGCTAGCCGCCAACTTATTAAACCGAAAAAACGATTTATCTGGATTTTATTTGGTTCTTTTCACGATTAGTAAGGTAATTTGTCTTATAACTCCTGTATGTGAAAGATTAATTCATTTTTCTTGCATATTTGAATCCCCCGTTCAATTTTACATAAATATGAAGAGTTTCAACATTGCAGGTGTTTGCAGACGTTCAGGACAAAATATTTAGTTAATTTAGTGACATGGCCACGGCCGTCATACTCAAAATTGAAGATTGCGGCGCCCATACAATAAACTATAGCGGACCTGTATTTATTTACAATTAGAACTGGTAATTTAAGTACTAACATTAAACAGAATACAAGTGTCATGTGTAGCAGTAATGTATCTGTGTACTTGCATAATATTTCAGCATTTTACATGACTGAAAATAATTTTGAAAGCCAGTTTTCAGACCCGTCTGTAAACTTGTAAGGTGTTAATCTGTTAAGTAAGGAGTACTTTTTTTCTAAGCTGCGCTGCAGCACTTAATTATTTAAATTTAAATACAGTACTGTAAAATAAGTTATATGTTTTAAATAAGTTAGTATTTAATTTTTAATTGCTGACTATTAATTAATTATTAGATACAGAACAGTGTGCTGTAATTGTAGAGCAGAAGTAGAAATCAATTTTTAGTGAACAGTTAATTATTTAATATTTTAATTTTTTATTATCTAATATCTTAATAATTAATTAACTGCTGCTTAATTTATGCAGCAGTTGCAAACTTAGTTACTTACATTAATGCATGATATTTAATCAACAAAAGAAAGCTGTTGCAATGCAGTTAGTACATTAAGACAATATGAAAAATTTTCATGAATTATTCTTTCACTAACGACGAACATTTCCATCCATCCATCCATCACGTGCCATGTCGGTAAGCGTGGGCGGTCATGTTTTGCCATCTCACTCGATAACCAGAGTCGTGGATCAGCTCCGTGTTTCTGTCTCGACCATGCCATGAGGCCAAGCCATCCAGGTATTTGCTTCTAGGTCTTCCTCTTGGTCATTCCTCTTGGTCTGTTCTCTTCGATCTTAAAAGTCAAGTGCAATGAAGTTGATCCTCTCATTCCTCTCGAAATTCTATCGAAAGAGGAATGTGACCTTCACTTTCCTGTTACCAAAATCCAAATCATAAGTAGAAACCCCATTTTAAAATATTCTCTGTATATGCAAATACTAATAATAATCATCATCAAGTGCCGGCTGGCGTTCATGGTTTTCCACAGATCTCGGTCTTTGGTGTTCTGGATCCTAATACTAAACTATATTATATACCTGCGTTATACACCTGAGAGAAGTGAGGAGTCTCGTTCATGCCAACGAACCAGGCAAGCTAATACAGGAAAGTACTCTTACTAATAATTTACATATATTTAAAAAATTAGTTGTGAAACATAAAAAGCAATTAACCAAAGAATGGCCATCACTTGTGACACTCTTTCTTGAACCATTTCCTGTGACATTTAAGATTCTGCCTGTCACACCTAGTTAGTTAGTTAGTCACGGTTCCAAATTCACGGCAACGGGTCGTCCCCACATTGCTCCATTCCTGTGCCAGTGAATATCACACAAAATGCTCCTCACTGCCCCATGTGAACAATGTAATAGACAGGAGTGTCGGCAAGCCAACAGCCCGCACAGGTACACTGTGCATAATGCCGCCGCCAGAATGCCAACACAAAAGTCCACGAAAAATACAGTTCATCGTCGATGAAAACGGCAGTCACCAGAAAAACTTCATTGACCCGGGTTTTATCCCATATGGTTCAGTTTCTTTCTGCAGGGCGACCCACCGAAAGCGTCACACAAAGCACAAACTCATAGCTACAGCGATGACTCCCAGTAGTCTCCTGAAAAATGCACTCGTGAACCGAAAAGGCAAACCAGTCAATCTAGCAACAGCCTGCCGTCATCGTTCCGAACATGCAGTTCACGCGAAAAACAAT
This sequence comes from Cepaea nemoralis, assembly GCA_014155875.1. Classification (NCBI taxonomy): domain Eukaryota; kingdom Metazoa; phylum Mollusca; class Gastropoda; order Stylommatophora; family Helicidae; genus Cepaea; species Cepaea nemoralis. Next base: position 20,675 of record JACEFZ010020500.1, read on the forward strand.
CGCGGACAGATGTAAAAGCATTACACGCGAAATTCACAGCTCACAGTGTCGCGCCACGCACTCACTCAGTAGCAGGGCGACGGAACCATAGTCTCCTTAGTCGCCTCTTACGACGTGCATGGAAGGCAACAGTGTTACTATTCTTTGCTCCCCCATATGGGCCCCGGCAACACACAGGCAGCCTGTGTCAATTTGATAAAACAATTCAGGTGCACACCTTCCTGTGGTGAGTTTCTATATATTTGAATAACGAAGACACAAACAATAGATTGCACGATTTATTGCCTGGCATATTTCACTGCATCTCGTCAGGTAGATACTGCAGAAATCAAATACTTACGTGAATTAATTAGATAAATCCTTCAAACTGAAATATACACATGTTCGCACAGTAATGTCGATTGTCTACCACGGTGATTTTAAACTGACTAACATGTCTTTCTGCTTGCACAAGGACGGCTTACGAAGGTTGATTATTATAGCTTCAGCAAACTTTAACAATCGACTACTTTGTGTGTTAAACAACACACGGGAGGCACTGTCTCTTTCAACCACGTGACCGCTCTCGAGCACATGTCTCCCGACCGATGAAGCCGGACTGTTCCGGTGTGTCGGCCTGACTAGGCTACCATCTTCTGTGTGTAGTATCTTGTCCACCCAATTAGGAATGTGTAGCTATTAAAATTATGTACCGCCAACATTCAATTCAACTGTCTAAACAAGTCATATCGCCAAATTGAGCGAGTGGCCATGGGCAGCCCACTTGGACCTATTCATCTCCTTGGAAGGTTAGCTGGATGAAATATTTCACTTGCCTCTTTTTTTTCTGTTTGTACTGCGACAAATCTGAAAATATAAAAAATATAAAATTACACAGAGTAATGAAGCTTACATAAAAGAATAACGAAAAACACAGGACGTTTTAACTAGCTTCATCAGCAAACAAATACCTACACAAAATACAATAAATAATCACGGAGAAGACCCTCCAGTGACTACATTGTTAATTAGGTCACGGCACATCCTATCGAAAAATAAAAATACGTCAACTTAGGCCTCGCCGCCCCGGACGCAATGATATACGGCACAACGTTGTCCGTTTAAAAATAAACAAGCCACGGTAATAGAAGGCAGAATTTCTCAGCTTCCAATTTTAGGGCCGCGAGAATATCTGACTTATCTTTTAGTTTATCATTGGACTTCCTGGTATTAAATTACGTCACCATATAATTCATAACTCCGCTTAGAATCAACGTACAGTCTTCGTTGAGATACCGTTGGATTCGTCTTGTCAAGCTCTCTAACTGGTATGATTTCATAAGTAAAAACCCAATTTTTAAATATTGACCAAAATTGCTATAATACCCCAACTGACCCGAACTCACTGGTTGTAACGGAAATCAACAGAAATAACGTTGTGATAACATTACAATGATATTTATTGATTATGAGGGTTAGTTACACAAAACATGAAAATCAAATCCCTATTCCAAAAGATTCAGACAGTCACTAACTACCGGTTAACCCTTCTAAGTATTGATGCCTATTTAAAACAACCCCGTAACTAAACGGTTCTAAAATCCGACCATCCCCAAAGCCATCCCAATCGCTAATCTTCTACCACTACGACGACTTCCGTTCTCTCTCTCTCTCTCTCTCTCTCTCTCTCTCTCTCTCTCTCTCTTACACAGCTCGTGCGCACCAAGCATGCGCAAAGCCTTGTGCAAACTAAGCACTACCGGGCCAGTAGCTAATGTGCTATTCTTGATTTAGTTTCGTGTATAATATGGGGATGTTGTTAAAATTAACATTGTGATGCATGAATATTAAGCACGTATTAATTTATATCATGTTTTCATGCCTCATCTGTACTCGCACCATCTGCCTGTCTGAACTCTATATATAAACCCCTAGAGACGTTTTCAAAGGCCTCTTTTAAAAAAAACAGCAACGAAGACAATAATAATGGTAAATTATCTCGAACGACAACTAGCCAACAACAACAACAAAAAAAAAACATTCCCATATGTATGGCACGTTACACCCACCTTAGGTATTTATGATGCCCATGTTAAACATTGCCTCAACGAGTCATGTATTATTGATTTTTTTTTTTTTTTTTGCGTTTTAATGCTTATTGTTCTTTTGTTGTCAAAGAATTGCTTCATAAGGGATGTTGAATGAAAGAATGTATGAGAGGAAAAAGAGAAGTAAGGCAGAATGTCAGACGGGCCTGCGTGCCCAACTCTTAACTCTTTGAAACGTGGCCACAGGACACGAGTAGGAAGGACTGGACAAAGGCCTGAGACTGTACAAGAATAGCGACGGAGACGGGCATGCTTGAGAGAAGACAGATTGTATCTGACAGGAGAGACGAGTAACAGCTATTTAAGATTGACCGAGTTGTGTAATTGCTATAAGACGAGCTGTATAACTGCGGGACGAGAGGCGTGCTCTGATTGAGTGAGACAGAGGCAATTTGTGGAAATAGAGAAGAAGGGCAGAATGTCAGACGGGCCTGGGTGCCCAATTCTTAACTCTTTGAAAATAAAGATTTTCGTTAGTTCGTTCGTTCGTTCGTTCCCAGGCATATACCCCTCCATTATTGTTCTCTCCAAACTATCGTGACGTTTCAAGTGAACGAAATATTTCATTTGTCTTTGTTTTATCGTCTTTAATAGCCAACCTTCTTCAATATTCAGCTCTTGAAGTATGGGTGCATTTGTTCTTTACTATCATATGTATTGATGTTGTCTGAACTGAGGAACTTTTCAGTTTTCATATTGTTAAGAATAATCCGAAATTCCATATGCAAAATTGATGGTTCATGGTTATTATTTCGATTATCTTACTTTTATTTTCTTATATCATCATAAACATCTTTCACATAATCTGACCATACATGAAACATTTGATCTGTTTCTGTTATGACTTTTCTATCTTTTGTTATTCAGGATGTCTGTTGATGTACCCCATTGATGTTTCTCATTGAAGTACCTCATTGGTGTATCACATTTATGTACCTCATTGCTGTATCAAATTAATGTACCTCATTGATGTATCACATAAATGTACCTCATTGATATACCTCATTGGTGTATCACATTAATGTACCTCATTGATATACCTCATTGGTGTATCACATTAATGTACCTCATTGATATACCTCATTGGTGTATCACATTAATGTACCTCATTGATATACCTCATTGGTGTATCACATTAATGTACCTCATTGATATACCTCATTGGTGTATGACATTAAAAAAATACCAAAAAAAAAAATAACATTCCCATATGTGTGGCACGTTACACTCGCCTTGGGTATTTATGATGCCCATGTTAAACATTGCCTCAACGAGTCATGTATTACTGATTATTCTTCATGCGTTTTAATGCTTATTGTTATTTTGTTGTCAAAGAATTGTTCCATAACAGATGTTGAATGAAAGAATGTATGAGAGGAAATAGAGAAGAAGGGCAGAATGTCAGACGGGCCTGCGTGCCCAATTCTTAACCCTTTGAAAATAAAGATTTTCGTTCGTTCGTTCGTACTATATTGAAAACAGACTGTTTTTTTTTTAAATAATACCACAGTCACTACTACCACTACTACTACCACCACCACCAGCCACCACCACCAGCACCACAACTACTACTACTACTACTACTACTACTACTACTACTACTACTACTACTACTACTACTACTACTACTACTACTACTACTACTACTACTACTACTACTACTACTACTACTACTACTTCTACTACTACTACTACTACTACTACTACTACTACTACTACTACTACTGCTACTACTACTACTACTACGGCAACTACTGCTACTACTACTACTACTACTACTACTACTACTACTACTACTACTACTACTACTACTACTGCTGCTGCTGCTGCTGCTAACTACTACTACTACTACTACTACTGAAGGTTATTATGCCTTTTTGGAGCACAAACTATCGTCTGTCAAGATGGCAAGGTGCCAGTGATGCCGGAAAGCGTGGGCGGTCATGACTCGCTATTTCACTAGATCACCAGCGTCGTGGACCATCGTCATGGATCAGCTCAGTGTTCCTGTCTCGTCCATGCCACGTGGCCAAGCCATCCAGGTATTTTCCTCTCCGTCTTCCTCTTGGCATGTTCCCTTCGATCTTGCCAGTTGTCACCAAGTTCTCCAATCCATTTCTTCTCATTACATGTCCAAAAAATTTTTTGACTATGTCTAATTTCTCTGTTTTATGTTCTCTAATTTTTCGTCGTTGTTTATCGTCCACTCTACTAATTTTGTTAACAGGTACAGTATTTGATGGTTCACGAGCTTGGCTGTTAAGCCAACGGTGCGAGGCTACCAACTGAGGGATTATGGCTGAACGCCTCTAAGTCAGAATCCCGCCCGGATGTGCGACGATATTCTTATTCACGTGCTTGGCTGGTGGGCAGGTGGTGCGAGGCTGCCATCGGAGGGTTTGCAGATTCAATCCTGGCTTGTGTCAGGATGGCGGGACGTGTTTTCTTCTAGCTTGACTCATGTCGGTTGATCGGCGGCTTGACAATCCGTCATCATAAAACTCACCGTTGTTACAGAATCAGGATTCTGGCTGTAAATGTTAGAGCTACGCACAAACATGGAGAGCCATGACTTCTGCCCTATGCGCCGCCTTAGGCCCAAGAGGAAAGACTAACTAACTAAACAGTTCAATCCAACTATACACAGTTTTCTATATAACACTTCAAGAGGCAGAATTAGGTTTACCAGACGTCTCGGTTTTCAGAGAAAGTCCCGGTTTATTTACTAAATAGATAACTGTCCCGAAAAACGTTTTCATGACGTTCATGACATTTTGTTTTCTGTCAAATGATAGATTTAATTGAATTCATATCTCGATTTTCAGTTGGGGGAACTGTTTAATTTGTAAATCCCCCCCCCCCCCTCGCTTTGAACTCAAGCATAGTCCATACACGTGCTACTACTTGTAGTGCAGAGACTAATTTTTGCGTGAGGTTTAGCTTTCCCTATTACCAATTCCCAGTGCTGATTGTTATAGTGACCACAGATTACTTACAGGTACATTGAGGGTAAAGTTAAAGAAAGTCAAGTATATAACAGGAAACACTAAATATGATTTGTGTACATTGTGAAAGACATGGAAATACAAAACAAATTCAACATAGAAGTACAGAACAGATTTGATGTATTGTATGATCTAGAGATCCTATTTCAGGGTGTGGATGATCAATGGGAAATGTTGAAGAATTCAATCAGTTTGGCAGCAGAAACAACTATTCCAAAATTAAAGACGGTGGGTCGTAAGAAATGGATGACTTAAGAACTTTTACAGCTAATGGAGACAAGAAGACTTAACAAAAATAATCCTGCCAAATATGAAGAAATTCACATACAAGTCAGAATATTATATAAGGAGGCAAAAGAAGCATGGCTTGAGAAAAATTGCATAGAAATTGAAAAACAACACAACAGTCAAAATACCAAATTAGTGCACAAAAGAATTCAGGAACTTACTAATAAAAGAACAAGAACATCAGCAGGCTGTCTAAAAACTAAAGATGGCAAAATCATAATAGAAAAAGATCAGATTCTACATGAATGGTCAGATTATGTGAAAAACCTTTATGATGATAACAGAGATGAACAGTATGATATTCGATTTAATAATGAAGGACCGCCAATTTTGAAGATGGAGGTTCGGAATGTTCTTAAACATATGAAAGCTGGCAAGACCCCCGGTTCAGATAACATCACAACAGAAATGATTAAAGCTTTAGACGAATATGGAATAGATCAAGTCACCAGACTGCTGAACACATTATATGATACCGGAGATATACCTTCTGAATTATGTAATTCTGTATTTATTGCAATCCCAAAGAAATCAGGAGCCTTGGAATGTGATCAACATAGAACAATTAGTATAATGAGTCACATCACGAAGATTTTGCTACGAATTATCATGCAAAGAGTGAGAAAGAAAATACAACCTGAAATAGGGGAAGAACAATGTGGGTTTGTAGAAGGAAAGGGTACAGTAAATGCTGTGTATATGCTGCGATCAGTTATTGAACGTTCTATAGAAGTAAACAAAGATATACATCTTTGCTTTATTGACTACACAAAGGCTTTCGATAAAGTAAGACATGGCAACATGATAGATATGCTTGCAGACCTACAAATTGATGGAAAAGACATTAGACTTATTAAAAACATATATTGGAAACAACAAGCTGCCATAAGGATTGATAATGAAGTAGGACAATATCAGCCTATTAAGAGAGGTGTGAGACAGGGATGTGTAATGTCTCCAGATCTTTTTTCCCTATACAGTGAAAATATTTTCAGAAATGTAGAAGATATAAATGGAATCGTCATTGGAGGACGAAACACAATAACATTAGATATGCAGATGATACAGTATTGATTGCAGTTAATGCGCAGGACCTGCAACAATTAGTAGATGCGGTTGTCGCACACGGTGAACAACTGGGGTTAGAATTAAATTGTAAAAAGACACAGATTATGGTCGTCACTAGGAAGAAAGAAATACCACAATGTAATATACAAGTAAATGGGAATATTCTTCAACAAGTGAATCGGTACAATTATCTCGGAACAGTCATAACATCTGATGGGAGATGCCTTGAAGAGATTAGAACAAGAATCGCCATGGCGAAAGTAGCCTTTAGTAAGATGAAAAACATACTGACCAATAAAAAGATGTCAATTGAAACGAGAAAAAGAGTGTTGAGGGGATACATAGAGCCTGTTCTTTTGTATGGATGTGAAACTTGGACAATGAGCAGTCAAGCTGAAAAACATCTGATGGCTGTAGAAATGTGGTTTCTGAGGAAAATGCAAATAATTCCATGGACAGAAAGGAAAACAAAAGACCAAGTACTACAGGAAACAAATGAAAATCGTAAATTGATTAGAGAAATTGGACGTAGACAGTCAACATTTTTTGGACATGTTATGAGAAGTGTCAACGATCTACACACAGGGGTTTAGAGAGTTAAGACGGAGCTATACAGAGTATACTAGACAAGAGAGACACAGGCACTATATTTAGCCTGACAACAGGACACAAGTGTGTCAACGACGAGTGCATTAAGTGCGTATGAGCGAGAGTATAGGAAACTCGCCTCTCGACGAGTAACTGGGGAATACCAGTTACATTAGTGAACTGACCAAGCGTGCTGGGACTCTACGCACGCAGAACTCGTCAGCGCACGCAGGACTGAATGTCCGAAGTTGAACGCGCAACTAGAAGCGTGCCTCAGACGGGGGACAAGGACTGAGAGAGAATAGACGTGTTCGCTAGGAACCTTATGTAGTTTATAGACAATAGTGTTAGCTAGACCTTAGATTCCAATTAGTGTATAGTATCATTATTTCCACCTCTTCATTGCATCTGTGAAACATACCATGTTGTTGATTATCCATGAAGTAATCCGCTCGCCGAGCTTGTGTGTCATAAGCTCTAAATAAAAATGTATCCTTTTGCAAACCACACGAGTTATTGATTCGTGTTGTGCAAAAGTAGGGAGTCCTGAATAACCTGTCGCAAGTAGGTTGTTGACAGGCAGGACCCATTTGGTGTCAGAAGCTTTCTGAACCAACGTCTAGAGACTCTAAATTTATTTTGTGGTGTTAAAATTATCCAAACGTGAATTACTAAATATAAAGTTTTGAAATAGATTTTTTCGAGAATGAACACCAAAATACTTTAAAAAGTACTATTTGTGGAGCTTGAACCACAATTAACAGAAAAGAATTAATAAACTGTGTAATTCTGTGAAAATTAATAAGAAATGTGTATGAAGTTGGTTAGATGAATATTGTACAAATATGTTGCAAAGTTTTCAAGCACACCATCGTGTACATTACATTTTGTGTGATACATCCATCAATGTCAACATTTTGTGTGATACAGCCATCAATGTCAACATTTTGTGTGATACAGCCATCAATGTCAACATTCATCACATTTGATAGATATTAGCTACTAAACGGAATCGATAGAGGGTAGTTATACCAACTAGGAAGGAGAGTGAAGACAAGACGACAGTGACATTCATACGACGCATCATCTTACAAATCATGACGTTCATTGATACTATCATATCATTCATTCATTAACATCATCTATCATTATCAAAATCACATTTGTTGTTGATCAGCCACATGAAAAATGAACATGTATCTGTAACATAGACATGTTTTTCTAAACTATTGATGCTCTAACAAACAGAAGCGTCAGTTTTCCAATCAAGTCGATCATTGTTCTATACAGAAGTCAGCGGTGGAACATCCCAAGTGGCAAGTTTTTCCAACCGATTAGATGAGTATATTTTCTAATCATTTTGATACTGACCATTTTAACGATGCATCTTATTTTTCAGTAACGATGTAAATAACTAACATAGAACTGTACAACTATTGTGTGAAATTGAAATATTATTGTTGTAAAATAACATAAGATCACAAAATGGCATCGTTAAATGACTGCATCCAGGCAGGCAAAGCACTAGGCCATACTGGACAGGAATTAGAAAAATGTGTTGATCAAAAATATAAGGAAGAAACAGAGAGAAAAGCTGCCTTAGATAGAGATGAAAGAGCACTAGAAAGACAGCATCAAAAAGAGCTGAAAGAAGCAGAGGAAGCCACGAAACAAAAACAGTTGGAATTAGATCATGCCATGAAAGAGAAGCAGATTCAGGTAGAGTCAGAGACAAAGTTAAAGATGAATGAGTTAGAGATAGAGTCAAACATTCAAATAGCCTCTAGTAAACAGAAGAGCCAGGAGGAGCAGAATAAGTTTACCAAATATAAAGGTATCATCAAGCCATACAGCGTAGGTGATTCCATTTCTGCATGGACGGAGAATATCGAGTTCCAACTTAAGACTCATAAAATACCTTTAGATGACTGGGCAATGATCTACATGAGAAATCTCAGTGGGGAGCCATTAAAAGTGATAGAATCAATACCTACAGAACTAAGGAGTAACTATCAAGAAATCCACGATAGAATCATGCAACACTTTCTGCTTGATGCTCCAGGGTATAGGATTCAATACTCACAAATAAAGCCTAAACCTACGGAAACGTTCCTAGATTACGTCTCTAACGTACAAAGTACATTTAACAATTGGCTTAAAGCGGCAAAGGTGGGTAAAAACTTTGACAAACTGCAAGATCTAATGGTAATGGACAAGGTTATAGCTACAGTCCCTACCCCATTTGTAAAGTTCTTACAACAGGCAGACATAGAATCCATTCAAGAGCTAGAAAAACGGGGGTCGGCTTACTTTTCTGCAAATCGTGATGTCTTTAAAACCACCATCCATGATACTGAGATCACTGCCTTTGTGAAAAATGAACCAAGTAGATCGTATAGGCAAAAAGAGTATCGTAAGAAAGACCAGCCTTATCAAAAGCCTCCACTGTGTATTTATTGCAAACTTTATCATCCTAGTTATTCTATGTGTGATAAGAACCCAGCCTATCCATCTCACTTAGAAACGGTCATAAAGAAGCAAGAGAATAGGAGAAATTCTTTTAAACGTGCCATCAAATGTTATTTTTGTTCGAGCTATGGCCACTATTCGGCAAAGTGTTTGGGCAGACAAAGAATGAAAGCAAACAATGCTATGTTCATTGATACGTCATCTGATGATGAGAGTGTCATTGACTCTGAGCTTGAGAATGTACTACCAGAGAATGTGTGTGAAAGTGTGGCAGTAGTTACTGATATATTTGATTTCAATAAATGTCTTACATGTCATCAATTTCATGTGGAGGGAAAATTAGAATGTGGTCACGTTATTCCATGTGCCATTGAAGATGCTAATGCAGTTAATGCCTCCAGAGGTAAATTGAAGTTCTACGATGCACTGGTCAATAATCAACCATGCCAGTGTTTGGTGGACAGCGGGAGCACTCTACTTGACCTGAGAAAAGAACTGGTGAGACCAGAAGATACACGGGTGAATTTGTCAAATGCCGTACTTTCTCAGGAACAATTGAGAAATATCCACTGGCAAAAGCGCATATAAACACCCCATTTCTTACCGGCACATTTACGTGCGCAATCCTTCAAGACCCTTGTACGGATCTTATTTTAGGATGCTTGGCTTCACTAAAGAAATGTACTGACGATGATATTGTAGCCTGGAAGGAAACGAACCTGGCTAACGCTGTAACGAGGTCAGAAACTCAATCACACTACACTGACCTACAGAACGAGATGTTACAGCTGTTAACACCTTGCGGTGCTACTAACAATAATACCCGCCAAGAATTTATCGAGGCACAACGCACCGATCAAACTATCGCACCTTATTTTAAATTGTTAGGTGAGCGAGCGAAAGTGACTAAGAATGCATCTTGGTATTTTAGAATACACAACGGAATTCTCATGCGTTATTACACAAATAATAACCATGAAATTCAGCAAACGGTGTTACCTGTAACATACCGACAAACTGTGCTAAAGATCGCACATGAGTCACCGTTTGCTGGAAATTTGGCCTATGACAAAACCAGAGCCAGAATTTTGTCACACTTTTACTGGCCTAAATTCTGTACTGATATAAAATTGTTCTGTCTTTCATGTACTATTTGTCAACATCGTGTATGTGTAAGAAAGGATAAGCATGTAACGGCCAAAGGTCAACAGTCATTATTGGCATCACAACCAATACACATTGAACCTAATCAGAAAGTTCTCCTGTTACTACCTGATAAACGAAATTTATTGCTAACATCATGGCAAGGGCCATTCAACGTCGAACGGAAAGTGTCGGATGTTGACTATGAAATATCGATAAAGGGAAAATTAAAGATATTCCATATCAACATGCTGAAACCATATTTCTCACGACAGGAACTACAGACAGACGAACAAAATGCACCCACACCAAGTAATCGGACGACAGACGTACACAACACAACTACACTAGGTAGGGCGACACACGACAGCGACATCGCAAATACACTTAGCCAGATAACAGCACACACAGCTAATACCACTACAGTACTTAACCAGACAGATGACGACGGATTAGAATTACCAGTCCCTACTGTAGACACGACTGGGACCATTGACAGTATACGGATAGAAACCAAACTTACTGACGAGCAACGACGACAGATGATAGATTTAGTGACAGAGTACAAGGACATTTTCTCCGACATCCCAGGAAAGACAGACAGAATAGAGCATTCTATCATTCTGACTGATAACACCCCTATCAAATGTCGACCTTATTCCATCCCTCTAAATTATAGGGCAAATCTCGACAAAGAACTACTATCTCTTGAGTCGAGTGGAATAATTCAAAGATCACAGTCGGAATATTCCTTTCCTATCGTTCTTGTCGCCAAAAAGGACTCTACAATTCGCCTCTGCGTCGATTATCGACGTCTAAACAGAGTGACAAAGATCGATGCTGAGCCAATTCCAGCATGCGAGGATTTGATTCTAGATATGTCTACATCTCGTATATTTTCCAAACTTGATCTCACTCGAGGCTACTGGCAAGTCCCGATGCAACAAAATTCAATTTCTTTGACAGCTTTTTCCACACCTCTAGGACTCTATGAGTGGCGCTTTCTTCCTTTTGGCCTTCGTAATGCTCCTGCCACTTTTGTACGTCTTACTAGAGATCTACTCCACGGGGTACCCAATACATCTACATATATAGATGACATATGTGTACATACTGAAGACTGGACGTCACACCTACAGAAACTGAGACATGTCTTCGACAGGTTACGATTATTCGGTCTTACCGTCAAACCAACTAAGGTTGAGTTGGGCATGGAACAAATTGACTTCCTAGGCCATACCATCTGCAGAGGCCAACTCAAAACAGACGAGAAAATAGTCACAAAGATTCTAAACTTGACTATGCCAACGACCAAGAAACAGGTCAGAAGTCTGCTTGGTCTTGTAAACTACTATAGTAAATTTATTCCCAATCTGGCGGAAATCACCAGTGTTTTTTCCAATATTTTGAAAGCTTCGGCTAAATTGGAATGTGAAAGATGCAACGTTAATTGGAACGTTATCAAAGTTGAAATATCTATTCAGTGTACCACCTATTTTGCGATTACCTAACAAAATCTTACCTATTTTCTCCGCACAGACGCAAGTGCGATTGCCATATCTGGTATATTAGGCCAGTTTTACGATGGGAGGTTCCACCCAGTGATGTTCGTAAGCCGGAAAGTTACCCCAGCTGAGTCAAGATACTCAGCATCTGAATTGGAGGGCCTTAGCGTAATCTATTGCGTTAGAAAACTGCATAAGTTTTTGGCAGGTACAGAGTTTGTAATCCAGTCCGACAACTCTCCCCTTGCGGTAATGCAGTCTGGCATCCCTCACAACAACAGGATCTACAGATGGTCCTTAATATTGGCAAACTATGCCTTTACAATCCAACATTTGAAGGGATCATTAAACTCGTTGGCAGACGTCTTAAGTAGACCTTCAGATATACCAATACCTGAAGTGCAGGAAAAGAACGACGACTTATCACCAGAAACAGTGACACTGTAGCTATTAATGAAATCAGTGCCGTGTGTGATAGAAAAGTTACACTTTAAGTACGTTCTGTAAGTGCGTTAATATCGCCAGCCAACTAAACTGTGTAAGAAAAACAGTGCCAGTAGGAGTAAATGAACAGGCACATTAGTAACATTGTTACAGCGCTAACACATAGAGAAGCCTTAATTACATCGAAAGTGTTAGACTTGAACCTACATAAACTAGTAGGGAACGTTACATATAGACACTATCCTGAAAGGAGAGCAGATAATACTGTGGTGAATTGAACTAGGTTATGAAACTAGTCTACCAGGAACAGTGCTCGAACATTAAAACAGAAAGGATCCATTTGGAAAAGACGACTTTAGTGTAGTTATATAGTAACGTAATTGTGATATGTATATTACATTGTGCGTTTTTTTAAAACAGTGCGCATAACCTCATTGTGTATAATTATAAGTGAATTGCAAATGTTTAATTAATTGTATGACGTTATTTATGTTATTTTATAGGTATAAATCATCCACATTTACTTAAAAACATCATTTAATTTAACACCTACGTTAGAAATGTAATTATTAGACATTACTTTATCACATCACCATGTAAACATAATCATTTAGAGATTAATTTCCTTTAGACATCATTTCTAAACTAACCCAACCATTAGAAAATTAACATCATTTCATTTACCAATAATACTATAAGGTAACTAACCCACTTTGCTTAGAGATAGTTAATTAATTAGGTTATTTCCCATAGGTTAATTTAGAACAGCACACGAAATTACTGTAACTTAGTTAGATTAGTTAATAACACATGATCGGTAACTAACCATCATTGCAAACGTGTATAATATGTTGGACAGATATGACGCGTGCAAACTCATAGCACAGTCATGTGGCGTGAAGACTTGTACGATTCAGCCAATCATTTATTGTAAATATGTATTGTTCATTTATGTAATATTATGAACCATATTTTAAAGACGAATGAATGTTTTAACATAACTATGGTATGAAAGTTGAGCGAAAGATGTATAGATGAGAGGAGTGAATGAAGACAAAGTAAACATTGAGTGAGAGAGAGAGAGAGAGAGAGAGAGAGAGAGAGAGAGAGAGAGAGAGAGAGAGAGAGAGAGAGAGAGAGAGAGAGAGAGAGAGAGAGATTTAGCGGAATTTTTTTTCTCCGCGCAAATCGTCTTATTGTGACATGTCTCTGTCGATCTGTGTAAGCAATGTGTTGTTCAGTTTTAAGAGTGTGACTGCCATACTTTAGAAATAGTAGTAGTAAATAGAGAAAGTACTTTGAGCATCTTAAAGCGAAATTGTGGTCATAAATTAAATTAACCAACAAGTAGGTTGTTGACAGGCAGAAATGAATTGAAGAACTTGGTGATAATTGGCAAGACCGAAGGGAACAGACCAAGGGGAAGACCGAGAAGTAAATACCTGGATGGCTTGGCCACATGGCATGGTTGAGACAGGAATAATGAGGTGATCCACGACTCTGGTGATCGAGTGAAATGGCGAGTCGTGACCGCCCTGCCAGGAAGATTGCTGGATGTTGGCTCAGCAACCTCTGACATTACTTACTGTGTTGGTCAGTGGCAAATCCTGGAATATTTCTTTCCTGGGTTTCTGTGCGATAGAATAACTTCACACACCTTGGACAACACTATCATCTTGACACACCACCCCTGCATTATTTCAGTGGCGCTTCGTTGGTATCTTTGGAGGTGCTTAATCTATATCTTGTTGACATCTTTCCTTCTGCTTCAGATGGCCGTTAAGCCTTTCCAATTTGGACAGTCTATACACGTTAACTACTTAGACTGAACTCAAAGTAGCTGGTATAAAATGACATTGGTAGAGTTTTCACATTCTACTTTACTAAGGCTATACACTGAACACTGTCAATATTACAATCATTTGCTATACACAAGATTCACAAATATATAAAACAGTGCATAAACAATAAACTATTCTAAAAGAGCGGCATAATTTTAGCCATGCTCTATAGCTCAGAACTAGGTCCAACGCTGACCGTAGCCCGAGTCGAACTGATTTAAAGTGACGTTGTGCCCTTTGCGCAAAACGTCTTAACAGCTTTTCACGTTTTTGTGACCAATGCCGTGATAGGTCACTTGACACGGTCTCTTCATGCAGACCACACTTGTTACTAACTCATGTCATGATTCAACCTGTACAAACTAGACCATGGCACTCACTCCCGCTTGACTTTAAAAAAATGTACATATTTTGTCTTGTTCATGTTTCATTACCTATCATGATCAATATTCAATGCAACTATTAACTCAACCTTTGAATGAGTCAAATTTCTTCTACCAACATTAGTTCTAACTTCATTATCATTGAACTTTGTAGAATCAAGCTGCCATTCCACATTTTTGCTATACCATTCAATCTGTGGCATATTGTCGGTTTGCAGCCTCAATGGTGGTCATATAACATTTGACCATTTGTTTATTTCTATGCCATTACTCAGCTTTCATTGTTACACAACTCACCACAAGTCTGTAAAGACTCTCCTTTGTGAATTACCTTTTATAACCATGGTTTTTATAGGCATAGTATGGTTAATATTTATACTCATAAATTATATATATATTATACTCATTCATACACTTTGCAATGACATGTAGATTAGACACTCCTGGAGACTCCTGTGGGTCGTCGCTAAAAGCTACGGAGGTCGTGCTTTGTTCGACGCTTTCCGTGCTGCGGAAAGAGACCGAGCCATATGGCATAAAACCCGGTGCAATGAAGTCGACCCTGTCGACTTTTAAGCGACTTTTTTTAAGCGATGTAGATTAGACATCTCCCTGGCTTACATTGCAAAAGTAAACACAAATATTTAGGTCGGACACGCCTTGCCTATCTAACCTCTTGTAGATGACGTGTAGCCACAACCGCCTTTAAGGTTCAGAGGAATGTGGTCTAACATACTATGAGTTTCAAAACGTCCCCTGGGCGTCCTCACGCAGTTCCTCATTTATCTTATGATGCAATATCACAAGATAAGCATTTTGATACCCCCTTCCAATGCCTTCGTTCATGCATGGGGTCAATGTACGCTTGTATTCTTGAAGTGTATGGCTCTAACAATCATATAAGCAGTTTAATATGTAGTTTGTCATATTATTTTATTAATGACCAATGTTTTCATTCACTTCTAGCGTCGTTGACTCTGATTATAGCATATGATATTGCTGTTAGCATAATTTGAGACACTTTTATTTCTCTGTCTGCTTTTATCAAACCTAAGCATATCATTCTGCTCAAAATGTGGAAGGTTTTAAGTTCTTGTTGACCAAAACACTTCTAGCGTAACAACGTATACTGACCGGTTAGCACGTAATATCAAACTATTTATCTACTTAAGAAAAAATTTCTTTTCTTAGATCAACAAAATATTATTTTCTGAAACTAACTTTATTAAGATATCTAGTTATAATTCATAAATAGAAATTAATATTAATAATTAACAGTAAGTATCAAATACCAATAATAATACTGTATTTGTAATAATAATAATCACTATCTATAATTTTGTCTTACCCTTTTTCCTTTTTATTTTATGAGCAAATGAAACAAATTTCTTTACTCAATAAATTAATTAACAATCAATGTGTATGTTATAACATATACTCATATGACAATATAATTACTCTTCCCATAAATCATCTATTCTCCTTCTGGAAAAAATACCAAGTCTTTAACTCATCTTGTATGGCCTTATGGCACAATGAACAAATGTTAGTACATGACATGAACAAATAAAATATTTACATTAAAAGATGTTAATTCACAATGCCTCCATACATGAGTATTCCCAATGCATCTCTATCAACTGTCATGGTACTCTTTAACCGAACTTAATATAAACCAATTAGTAGTAAGCGACACATCCATGCAAATCTGACTTACTTATCAGTCAAATTTCGCTACTTTCTGCGAAACTGTCATCGTCGATACGCAGAGACATACAAACCCCACACACCGACGATACACTTCACTGATTTGTAACAAAGTCATGCCGGATTTGATTCCGTCACTCACGCTGGCGGTGCCGTACCGAGAGAATATGTAGTAGATGTTAACAAAAGCACAAAACCGCCAAGATAATGCCAGGATCTTACTGACATGAACCAAACCCATCCAATTCTTTCACTAGTATTGACCCCAAAATCCAATAATTACCATCCAACATTTAGTACTATTCGACCTCAATTCGACCCGATGCTCTCCCGACAATTACTACGGCGTCGATGTGCCAACCAAACTATTCAGATGTTACAAACAAACACATCACCGTTGAAAGAAAATCGTATTACTTACCCGGTGTTAGTCCATATCATATACAACTACGATTATCATAAATGTTAACCATCATCATGCAAATTTATAAAATGCCAAAATTTAAACTCAGATGTTAATATAAAGTTTAAATAATCAACATTTATAAACCATCAAAATAAACCATAACAATAACACAATTTTCTTAAATTATTGATTCCACTAATACTCTATTACACATCTTTAATAATAAGTAATAATTATTAACTATTAAATTATGTTAGTCACTATGGACTACTTTTGTCACAACATTCTATGCTAATATTTATTTCACTATATATTTCTAACTGTAGTACCACTAAATTAACCATATTAAGTAACGGCTGCACAGTAATAACGCACGGATGCTTTATATTTGCAATCAATTTACTATATATTATCTTCTATACTTGGTGTTATGACCCGGTTGTTTGTTTACATTAGTTAGGTGACTGAAATAACAACAACAAAAACTTCACAAATAACATATCTAACAGCCCAAATAATCGATAACCGCACATAGTCAAATTAATTACATTCCACTATAACAACACATAACTAATAACAAACACTAAAATAACTTCTAGCAATTCACCAAGTTCTTATGTAAACAAGTTTGCTATTGTTCACTGTCTGTGATATCACACAATTTCTGGTTGTTTATAACATAATTACGTAATATTTATAATCTTAAATAATCGAATGTCTATGTTGTTTATATCTCTAACACTAAATAAACACAGTTCCTTATTCTCTACACCATGTTTTGTAAACAATAATTACACATTTTCGCGGGTTCACATTACTGTCCCATTTCTCAGCACAATTACTTAACTGTTTAAAATGTCCATTCATTTTTTTTTTAAAGTATTACAAAGTTCCTCTGCTGAAATTTTCATGATATCTATTTACTGTTTTAATATTCGCTGATAAATGTTCTTCTTCTTTGCGCTCATCTGGAGTGTTTTTTCAGATGTGATTGCGGTGTGTCTAAGTTATGCGCCCTTGGGCCAAAACCCATTGGCCAACCGCCCGTGTGTTGCCGGGGCCCATACGGGGGAGCAAAGAATAGTAACACTGTTGCCTACCATGCATGTCGTAAGAGGCGACTAAGGAGGATATGGTACCGTCGCCCTGCTACTGAGTGAGTGCGTAGCGCGACACTGTGAGCTGTGAGTTTCGCGTGGAATGCTTTTACATCTGTCCGCGGTTGTGTGTAGCGTGAACTGCATGTTCGGAACGATGGCGGCCGGCTGTTGCTGGATTGACTGGTTTGCCTTTTCGGCTCACGAGTGCATTTTTCAGCAGACTCCTGGGAGTCGCCGCTGGAGCTACGGAGTTCGTGCTTTGTGCGGCGCTTTTGGCGGCTCGTCCTGTGGAAAGAGACCGAAGCCATGTGGGATAAAACCCGGGTCAATGAAGTCTTTCTGGTGACTGCCATTTCCATCACCGATGAACTGTATTTTTCATGGAGGACTTTTGTGTTGGCATTCTGGCGGCGGCATTATGCACAGTGTACCTGTGTGGGCTGTTGGCTTGCCGATACTCCTGTCTGTTCCATTGTTCACTTTTGGCAGTGAGGAGCATTTTGTGTGATATTCACTGGCACAGGAACGGAGCAATATGGGGACAACCCGTTGCCGCGAAGCTGGAACCACGACTAACTAACTAACTAACTAACTAACTAACCATAGGCCAACACATCCGACTTTTAGCGTGCTTTTTTGACCAGGTAGCATTCCTGGGAGACTCTCACTTTTGCGGTACCGTCCACAACCCAGCTGGCCAAGTTGGAACGGTCGAAGACTTAACGGTCATCCCTCAAAGGAAGGCAGAGGCAGTCCATGGCATTATCCGCCATCCAGGGTGGCTTCCATAAATGCAGGGCCGACACATAGCGCCCTGGTGCTGGGCTCACCGAGGGAATTGTAACGTCCTGCTAATGGCTGCTTTAATTCCTCACTTCAATATATTGGGCATTTCGTTCGCCCCGGACCGTTCCCGCACAAACCAGAAAGTTCTGCAGACGGTATCCACTCAGCGAGTTTTCGGTTCGAACATGTGCTTGTCGTTGTGCCCGTCAGAGCTGTTCCAGGCACGACGGACATTCGGAAACTACCTAGTTAGAGCTGTTCCGAACAAGAGCGGCATTCGGAAACTAGGTAGTCAGAGCTGTTCCTAGCATGAAAGACATTTCACTCGGACGTTTTTTGCGTTGTGCCTGATTTATTTGCACCCGTAGGCCAGCACATCCGACTTCAGCAGGCATTTTTACGGGTTAGCCTTCCCGGGGTTTCGAGGGACGTTAGACTGTTAGTGCTGTGGTGTCGCCCACATCTCAGCTGGTAAAGGTAGAACGGTCATCGACATCACGGTAACCCTCAAGGGAAGGCAGGGGCAGACCACGGGCATTCCCCAGCTATCCAAGAAGGCTTCCATAATTGCAGAGCCGGCACATATTGCTCTGATACTGAGCTCATCCGAGGATTTGCCACGTCCTGCTCATGGCTGCTTTAATCCCTCACTTCCATGTGTTGGGCATTTCGCTTGCCATTGGTCGCTCAAGTACACACCAGGAACGGTCAGTCTGCGGGCGACATCCACTAGGTAAGCTTTCGCTTCGGACTTCGGGCCAAGCAATGGATTCGCTAGCCGTGTGTTCCATTTCGTGTTATTGAGACGTTTTTCCACCTTTGTCTAGACTCTCTATAAGTTAGATACAGTCAGTTTTCGTAACCAATTTTATTCGACTGGGGCACCTCTTCTACCTTTTAGTACTCGCTCACGAGGTAGGCTACATGTGCTGCCGGCTCAGCACCTTACCTCCGTGCAGAGGTGAGCGAGAAAAATCGCCAGGCCCTCTCAATCGAGGACCCCTCATATCCCCCAGTTGAGAGCCTTCAGATAAGTAACAGGTCTGGGCATGTAGCGTGCTCAGAATCTCACCTCCATTTTTCGGTAGGTGGGTATCGGCCAGGCTTTCACATCCGAGCGTTTTATGGCTTAGAGGCGTTCAGCCACAACCCTCAACGGAGAGCCTTATAGTATGTGTCCGGACCAAGAACTTCTGCCTTTGTGCGCCTGATTTAAACTTTGACTGTCGATGTGTACTGGCGCTGAATTCCTGTGACGATGTAGTTGACTTCATATTTCTCTACAATCGCATGTGTTGACGTAATCAGCCACAATTATCTCAAATGTTCAATGTCTATGTAAACCTATTGCCAAGTTCACAGAGAAATGTCTTCATTATACATCCTTGAATTCAGATATCTTGACTTATTACAGTTTGGTTGTAAACATCTTGTTCTACGTGTCATTCGTCAGGAAACTGTACAGGCTTGCCTTCTTGACCCGTTGGCTACATCTCAATTGTACGTCTGTTTCTCTTATCGATTGGTCCATGTTGACTCAATTCTCAACGGTCGCAGTGGACTGACTTTATTACCTTTCGTTGACTGTCGACAATATCAAAAGCATTTAAATTTGCCCACGTTTCAACATCTGTTTCAATAATGTTTCTATTAATATGCGCATAATACTTTGAGAATTTATCGCTTTACTTTCTGTTTCATATTCTGCTTTTCGAAATATGTTGTCTGTTGAAAAGTTTGCTCTTTATTGACAAGTTCGTTGTTTTTTTTTTAAATTTATTATTTGTTGAAAAGTTCGTTATCTGCTTTCTCAAGTACTATAATGTCTAGGTCAGTGGTTCTCAACCTTTTTAAGCCCGTGCCCTCCTTCACCATATTTTCAGAACGTCATTCCCCTCCCCCCCCCCCCCCCCCATCTTTTTTTTTAGTATTTCCTACCTAAACATTTGGCTGTGCGAGTTTCACCATATTTTCACAATGTCATCCCCCCCCCCCCCTTTCGTATTTCCTACCTAAAAATCCCCCTCCCGTTCCTGCCCCTACACGGTACACGTAATAATGGAAGCACATACCAAAACAAGTCTAGACGTCCACATAAAATACGATTTGTGGGTCTACTTACTTTATAAAATTAATTTTAGAAGGGGTGAGACACACAGAACCGTAACGTATCAAGGGAAAAACAATATCAAGTAATCGGTTCATGTATTAACGCGATCTTAAATAATCTTAATTCCCCCCCCCCTCCCCCCTGGAAACCCTAGAATAGGGAATTCCCCACCGGTTGAGAACCACTGGTCTAGGTTTTCGTCTTACCACGAAGTTCAGATGTCTCCGTTTTTGAAGTGAACATTTGCCAGGAAGATCGTTTGCTGTAGGCACAGTGGCTGATGGTTAATTCTGGGTTTCTGTGCGATAGAATAACTTCACACGCCTTGGACAACACTATCATCTTGTCACGCCACCCCTGCATTCTTTCAGTAGCGCTTCGTTGATATCTTTGGAGATGCTTAATCTTGATCTTGTGGACATCTCTCCATCAGCTTCAGATGGCCGTTAAGCTTTCCTATTTTGGACAGTCTATACTTGTTAACTACTTAGACTGAACTCAACGAAGCTGGTATAACACGACACTGGTGGGGTTTTCATATTCTACTTTACTAAGGCTATACACTGGACACTGTCAATATTACAATCATTTGCTATACACAAGATTCACAAATATACAAAACAGTGCCTAAATAATAAACTGTTCTAAAAGAGCGACATAATGTTAGCCATGCTCTATAACTCAGAACTAGGTCCAACGCTGACCGTAGCTCCAGTCCAACTGATTTAAGTTGACGTTTTGCCCTTACGCAGAATTTCTTAACTGCTTTTCACGTTTTTGTGACCAATGGCGTGGTAGGTCACTTTGCACGGTCTCTTCATGCAGACCGCGCTTGTTACAAACTCATGCCTTGATTCAACCTGTGCAAACTAGACCATGTTACGCCCACGCTTTCCGGCATGGCACATGATGGATGGATTACCAGTGTCCCTAGTCATCAGGCGAACTGACCCCGACTTCTGAGGTATTTGTAATTTACGTTCCCAAGTCAAGGACGAGAAATCAACATTTTATTTTAACTGACCGATGTAGAGGTTGAACCCGCCACCTTTGCATCAGCGCATCGGAGGTCTAACAGCAAGCGCTCTTATCCATTCTACCATGCTGACCACCTAATTTTTAAATAAGTTTAAGAGCAGAATTTCTCACACAGAATCTTCATTTCGGAAAGTTTTGTTTTTGGTTTTGTTTTTAATTTTAAAGTTAGTTTCATATCCTCTACAGGACGTCTCATTCAACCCCAGAATTGTGTGACTGTTTGTGATTTCTTGGCAACTTTGCCTTCAGTAGTTTGCCATTGCGTTCTGGACGACACGCACGCATACTATTTTATGAAAACTAACGCAAGGTGGTCAGATTCCAAATCACCCGCAGCTGTGTTTCAGACGCGGTGCGATTACGAATTGCGCCCGTAACGCCTACGCCGCGGAGCAAGCTATTTTATACAATGAAAGATAAACTACGCAAGAAGTCACTGTCATTGAATGTCTGAGAGAGTACTGAAAGAAAGTAATGAAACAGTGTAATGAAAGAGTGTAACGGAAGAGTGTAATGGAACAGTGTAACGGAAGAGTGTAACAGAAGAGTGTAATGGAACAGTGAAACGGAAGAGTGATATAGAATCTGTTTTGCTGTACGGTAGTGAATCAATTAACGAAAGTGAACAAATTAGGAAGACCTTGGAAGCAACAGAGATGTGGTTCCTGAGACGAATGTTGCGAATTCCTTGGACCACCAGTGTAATTAATTATTGCTTGTAAGTGGCTAATGAAACTACAACATTATATACAGCTATAAGAACCAGGCTAATGAAACTACAACATTATATACAGCTATAAGAACCAGGCTAATGAAACTACAACATTATATACAACTATAAGAACCAGACTAATGAAACTACAACATTATATACAGCTATAAGAACCAGGCTAATGAAACTACAACATTATATACAGCTATAAGAACCAGGCTAATGAAACTACAACATTATATACAACTATAAGAACCAGACTAATGGAATTAGAACAGTATATTCAAAAGAAAGAGTTAAACAACACTCCATGGTCGTATAATGAGAGAAGGCATTGGAAACCACCATGACGACTGGAAAGATCAATGGGAACAGAGGTTGAGGCAGACTGAGGGAAATGATGCTGGATGGACTGAGACGGTGGCATGGAGGAATATCATCAGCAGACGAGTCATGAATACCTAAACCAGCTGACGGGGCACATGATGATGATGACGATGAGTGACAATATTAATACATCTTTGATCCTGAGAGTAATGTCCAGGATTTCTGTTAACAAGATTTGGTAACCAAAGACGGAATCATAAAGATATTTGGAATCAGTGTAGGCAAACCTGGGGTGGCAGATTGAGGTATTCAAATACAATTACAAGAGGCAAGAGGGGCATTCGTGGCAGTAGGACCACAAAGGAAATTAAACTAGGTGTCAGAGACCTAAACGGTTATAGACAGTACTGACAGCATACAGGACAGCATACAAGCAAGACAGCAGGTGACAGAGACCGCAGGATAAGACATATACGGAGACAGGTTACGGCTACTGACGACAACCTAGGGTGAAGGGCAGGTGAGCCTGTAACTCAGGACAAACCAGACCCGAGAACGACGGACCAGACGAGGCGAGACCAGAATCACGGGGGCATGTGAACCCGTGACATGGGGGAGCAGATCCGAATTTAGACAGACGGAGTTTGACTAGAGACCGGGACAGAAGTATGACAGTGACTAAGCATATGACGAATGCATAATAGATAGTGCGCAGTGCGCAAGCAGGCACGACTGAGAGAGACAGTGTATGCGAACTGTATGATAACTTACATGTTACGGCGAGTTGGTACATCTGAATGAATGTTGATATATGAATGCCATATTGTATATATTGATTTTGCATTAATATGGTGCCCATTCCGACATTGGTCTGTGAAGTCGTAATGGCCTTTGCGCAGTAAACGAACCCACGAACTCGCTATCATATGAATTAAAAGGTCCGGATGGGACTAAAGTGTGAGCCTGCCTTAGTGTGCGCTTTGCGAACGAAAGAATAAGCTGTAATCTGTCCTAGACCACTGTGTGACAGCAGTAAGTCGAACGATCGAACAAACTTTATTTTCAAAGGATTCAGAATTGGGCACTCAGGCCCGTCTAACATTCTGCCCTTCTATCACTCTCTTTCATACATTATTTCATTCACACATCATTCAAGGCTAACAAAGAACAGCAACAATATAAAAGATATGCATTATAAAGGCATGGGCAAAATGCGAACATCAAAACTACACGACACAGTAATATTAGATAATGGTCTGACACTTGTTATTAGCCATGTGGAATATACTTGCCTACAAAAAGGGGACTGGCTGTTATACTAGGGTTTTGTTATTATTATTATTATCTCATCTCTAGGTACTGCACTTTTGAATTAGGACTCCAATGGTAAATGGGTTCCACTGTATGGGTCAGAAACGTGGAGAACAACTGAAAGAATTACTTATACACTACAAACATTCACTAAATGGTGTCTGCACAGAACAGTGGGGATAAAATGGTATGATAGAGCTACCAATGTGGAGCTCATGGAGAGAACTGGACAAATCCCAGTGATCCAAGAGGTGAGGACAAGACGATGGCGCTGGATAGAACACACACTGAGAAAACCTGAGGACAATGTAACAAGACATCATTCTCTTGTCTGGGAGCCTCAGGGTAAATGAAATAGTGGGAGACCTTACAACACACGGAGAAGAGAATTATAGACAGAGATGGATAATAGTTGTCGATTATACAATTACCCCTACACCGTTCAACCGCAAAGAGAAGTTATATTAGGGTCCATCTCTGGCTCAGATTAAACATCTTGTGACTGAGTCAGCTACAAGTAACATCATATCACGGTTACACCCACACAGGATATTAATTTTAAGGTGATTGTTGTCCAAACAGGGTAACATCCTTGTAAGGATACTATTGTTGTCCCAAGAGGGTGATGTCCTTGTAAGGATACTATTGGGAGGACATGGTGGGGGGGGGGGGGGGGGGAGCTGCAGGAGACGGGACGGGTGAGAGTGCTTTGGTTGGGGGGCCTATATCCCAGTGCGGGATCATTCATTCATTCATTCAGCAGCATGTCCTTTGCAGAACCTCGCTCCCATAACAGCCTTCCGGAAGACCTCTCGATCGTAAGCAAGATGCCCAGCGTCCGATGCACCCATATGGAGATCATCCGCCACATCCTGCACCCATCTTCTCTTAGGCCTTCCTCCTCCTCTCTTACCAGGCATACACCCCTCTATTATTGTTCACTACAACCTTTCGTGACGTTTCAAGTGATCAAATTATTTCAATTTTCTATGTTTATCGGCAGAAAATGACGTCCTGGGAGCTCTCATCGATTCGTTTTTAAATCACCGAATCGAGGGTGGGGGGGGGGGGTGGGATTTAAAAACCTAACCCTTGGACAGTTAGGCATATGCACTTAACACTGTGGTACATAACACCATATACAATGCTCGCGCATCTATCTAAAACCAGATGCTCTTGGTCGTAAGGGGCATAACTCAATTTGGAGAATACACTTGATTTCGATACAGTAGTTTCCCTTCGTGACATATTTTTGATATTACTTCAATTTATTTTATCGATCACCTGTGACTTTCTTGTCGTCCTTAAAGAACCGACCTAACGAAGTAATTACGGTAATGTAAGATGTAAGCTAGACTGGTCGACAGTAGTAAATTACGTTGAGTGACAGACATATCGACACATCTGCTTCAGATAATCAGATACCTTAATTATCTCCCTCTCTTCCCTACTCCCCTATACACAAATGTGCATGTCCGTTACAGGACGTCGCAGTCACACCCAGTCCCTATTTAACTATATGTGATTCACAAGGCAGTTTTACGTTCAGTAGTTTGCCATTGACTTGTGAACGAGAAGTCACCGTTTAAGTCCAACAGACCGTTGTATGGAATGAACCCACTACCCAGACATCAGCGCACAGGCAGTTTACACGCGAGATTTGTTAACCTCTCGTCCACGCTGACCTCTATATTCACATTAAAGATGTCCAATTAGTTACGAGACAGAACTTCTATCTGGTGGTCGGAGGACCTACATTGGCTGTGTATCGGGGTAGGCGTAGAAGTGGAGAGGGGGTTATTATTATATTGTGTGACCGAAAACATTAGAGCGTTCGTTCTTACATCTTCCATTGCGCTGATGGCTGGGTAGTGGGTTCAACCAGACACCGGTCAACTGGACTAATATGTTGGCTTCTCTCTCTTAACTTGGGGACGTAAATTACACGCACCGTAGAAGTCAGAGTGGGTTCGCCTGATGGAGATGAACACTGGTAATAGAGAAAGCTAATCTACACGTAAAATCTAGTCCAGTGCCACTAGAAGTGGTAGCGTGAGTTCAAAGCTAGAAAACGAAAACACATCTACAATAATATATTAGAACAAAGTTACCATATATCACACAACATACATTCTCTTATATTCTTCTTCTTCTTCTTCTTCTTCTTCTTCTTCTTCTTCTTCTTCTTCTTCTTCTTCTTCTTCTTCTTCTTCTTCTTCTTCTTCTTCTTCTTCTTCTTCTTCAATGTTCCGAGCCATTGAGGTTCTTTGCTGCAGACACAATCTGTCTCCATTCGTCTCTCTGGTGGACTTTCTCTTGCCAGTCGTTGATTCCAAGTGCTTGTAGGTCTGTACATGTATTATCTCTCCACCGCCTTCTTGGTCTACCTCGGGGTCTACGGTCATTTATTTCCTGAGTGTAAGCGAGTTTTGTTTCCCTATTATCTTCTATTCTTTCTATATGCCCCAGCCATTGTAGTCTATTAGCCAGCACTCTCCTATATTAGACAGCATAAATTATGCTATGCTAGACGTGTATAACAATCAGAATTGACCGAAGGAGACTATTGTCCCCGTGTCCTGCTAGATACTTTAACTGCAACAATAACTACTTCGTTAATCCAGAGGTTGCTTGCAATCAATATAATAATTATGGAAAGCCCGGGAAGGCTAACCCGGTAAATAAATGTCAGTGGAAGTCGGATGTGTCTCCCGAAAGGCGCAAAAACAGGTACAATGCAATTACAGAACCTCCAGAACAAACATTTCACAGGAGCGAAGAAGAAGAAGAAGAAGAAGAAGAAGAAGAAGAAGAAGAAGAAGAAGAAGAAGAAGAAGAAGAAGAAGAAGAAGAAGAAGAAGAAGAAGAAGAAGAAGAAGAAGAAAAAGAAGAAGAAGAAGAAGAAGAAAAAGAAAAAGAAGAAGAAGAAGAATATTGAGGGACACGGAACACATATTTCTAAGTTCGACAGGCCCCTACTCTCACAGCATGGCTCCTTGCTAATTTTTACTCCTCTTAAGTAAAAATGGCGTGACTGCTGGGGAAGCGTTTACAGTCCAGGGCAGAGTGCTTTCATGGGGATTTGGTTTCCATCAACATCAAGTGACTTGCGGTGCACTGTGTCGCCAAGTCCGTGGCTTAGTACATACGACTTCGAAAAGATTTTGGGAGTCTTTCCCTAGCCTTTAACTGTCCTCAATCTACCAACAAGGCCGCAGGGTTGAGTCTCTCATCATCTGGTTAATATCCCTTGACTTGTCCAACATGGGGGAATCCCACTAGTAGCTGCGCCTAGCCTTTAACTGTCCTCAATCTACCAACAAGGCCGCAGGGTTGAGTCTCTCATCATCATTGTTAATATCCCTTGACTTGTCCAACATGGGGGAATCCCACTAGTAGCTGCGCCTAGCCTTTAACTGTCCTCAATCTACCAACAAGGCCGCAGGGTTGAGTCTCTCATCATCATTGTTAATATCCCTTGACTTGTCCAACATGGGGGAATCCCACTAGTAGCTGCGCCTAGCCTTTAACTGTCCTCAATCTACCAACAAGCCCGCAGGGTTGAGTCTCTCATCATCTGGTTAATATCCCTTGACTTGTCCAACATGGGGGAATCCCACTAGTAGCTGCGCCTAGCCTTTAACTGTCCTCAATCTACCAACAAGGCCGCAGGGTTGAGTCTCTCATCATCATTGTTAATATCCCTTGACTTGTCCAACATGGGGGAATCCCACTAGTAGCTGCGCCTAGCCTTTAACTGTCCTCAATCTACCAACAAGGCCGCAGGGTTGAGTCTCTCATCATCTGGTTAATATCCCTTGACTTGTCCAACATGGGGAATCCCACTAGTAGCTGCGCCTAGCCTTTAACTGTCCTCAATCTACCAACAAGGCCGCAGGGTTGAGTCTCTCATCATCATTGTTAATATCCCTTGACTTGTCCAACATGGGGGAATCCCACTAGTAGCTGCGCCTAGCCTTTAACTGTCCTCAATCTACCAACAAGGCCGCAGGGTTGAGTCTCTCATCATCTGGTTAATATCCCTTGACTTGTCCAACATGGGGGAATCCCACTAGTAGCTGCGCCTAGCCTTTAACTGTCCTCAATCTACCAACAAGGCCGCAGGGTTGAGTCTCTCATCATCATTGTTAATATCCCTTGACTTGTCCAACATGGGGAATCCCACTAGTAGCTGCGCCTAGCCTTTAACTGTCCTCAATCTACCAACAAGGCCGCAGGGTTGAGTCTCTCATCATCATTGTTAATATCCCTTGACTTGTCCAACATGGGGGAATCCCACTAGTAGCTGCGCCTAGCCTTTAACTGTCCTCAATCTACCAACAAAGCCGCAGGGTTGAGTCTCTCATCATCTGGTTAATATCCCTTGACTTGTCCAACATGGGGGAATCCCACTAGTAGCTGCGCCTAGCCTTTAACTGTCCTCAATCTACCAACAAGGCCGCAGGGTTGAGTCTCTCTTCATCATTGTTAATATCCCTTGACTTGTCCAACATGGGGAAATCCCACGAGTAGCTGCGCTCCCGTATGCATTACTCTTGTGTCAATGGAACACCGGAGATCCTCTACTTCTTCAAGGTGGGCACGCATTCATCAACAATGTACCATGCCGGTAAGCAAGAGCGGTCATGATTTACCATCTCACTCGATCACCAGAGTCGTGGATCAGCTCAGTGTTCTTGTCTCGACCATGCCACATGGCCAAGCCATCCAGGTATTTACTTCTATGTCCTCCCCTTGTTCTCTTCACTCCGACCTTTCCAGTTGTCACCACGTTCTACAATTTATTTCCAGTTTCCCAGGCCGAGGGGTTAGCAGCTTTCTCCGTAGTTGACGTGAGCTCACGAGAATTGGAAGCGGTTCGAGTCGTGCCAGTGACTTATGAGAGTATGGAGCCGGTCGCTCAGAAAGTCGTGGCGTGCTGATGAGCGTAATCTAGCCTAGGAATCAACATACAGATGAAAGATGCTGGTGTTGACCGCCATATCCTGAAACAGGATGGAAACGCGGGAAAAAATTATATATATATATCAGTTATCAGTTATCAGTTGGGGTATCTTCATTGCACTCCGGACATGTCCATTGGTGCTCAGATCCTCCCCCCAGCATATGCATCAGCGTCCGGTGGCTAATAGTGCTAGTTCTGTGTTGGTTGACGAGGCTCTTTGTTTTCCCGATGTACCTCTCGCGTCTGGCTGTGCCGATTCTTACTCCCAGGTCTTTCATCCTGGACAGCGATGTGGAATCACTGACGTCAAAGTCCTCTGTTCTCGCCATATCTTTAAGGACGTTAATAACATCGGCACGATCCATGGGCTGGCCATCTACAGGGGTTGCAGAGCCAGCCAGTTTGTCAGCTCGTTCATTTCCCTCGACTCCCGAATGTCCCGGGACGAAGATGAAGGTGACTTTACGGACAACAGACTTCCGCAGCGATTCAGTTCACTGTCTACGTACAGATCCAGCTTCGACCTTCTGAATCATGCTCATTGAATCACTTAGTACAGACACGTTGGTATAATGCTGTGATTCCAGCCATATGAAAGCCTGTGTAACTGCCATCACCTCCATCGTCATGCTGCTCGTGGTCATAGAGTGTGCACCACTGGATTCTTGAACGGTTCGGCCCGCTGAAAGGGCTGTAAATGCCCACGCACTTCTCTGCTGCTTTACAACAGATCCATCTGTATAGATGAGCACTTCGGGGCTATATGAGTGTTCATAGATGAGCGCGTTAACCTCTGCATTGACAGCGGCAGGGTTCTGCTCTCTGCACCGTCTGTCGAGTGTGATAATGCAGGAGAAGGTGCACTTAAAAGCTGGAGGCACCGGCACCCATTCCTTGCCGGGGTTGATACTGGTAAGACTGCAGACCTGTCTGACGACATCTTCCGCCCGACCCATCCATGATTTTCCCCTCTTTAGCCTGTCACCCTTTTCTCTGAATATCGCGTCATGCAGAGGGTGCTGCTCATCTGCACTTATTTTTAAGTATGCACGAGCTCTCCAGATCTTGATCCTGTGTTCCATTGTCGGGAAGTCAAGGAGGTATCTCATTGCTACACAGCTGGTGTCTCTCGTGCAGTCCAAAATGATGCGAATGGCTTCGTTTTGTACCTTTTCAAGTCTTCCAATCTGTGTAGGGCTGACAGTGAGGATGGCCAGGGCATACTCGATGCGTGAAAGCACAAGTCCTTGGAACAGAAGTATATATATATATACAAAAAGAAGACAGATTATGTCACAAGGTGCACATGGTGTACCATCAATCTTTATTGACGACGCCGAACTGGAGATAGTAGACCATTTTACATATCTAGGAACAGAGGTAAATAGCAAATTATCCCTCGATAAGGAAATCAACATCAGGATTGGCAAGGCAGCAACAACAATGAACATGTTAGCAAAAAGAGTCTGGGAGAACAGGAAGCTTACTGCCAAAACAAAAGTCCTCGTCTACCAAGCCTGTGTCCTTAGTACTCTTCTTTATGGCAGTGAAACCTGGACAACTTACTCACGCCAAGAGAAACGTTTAAACAGCTTTCATATGCGGTGTCTGCGAAGAATACTTGGTATTAAGTGGCAAGACAAAATCACAAATACTGAAGTATTGGAAAGATCAGGTTGTGTGACGGTGTATTCCATGCTCAGTTTTCGTAGACTTAGATGGATAGGACATGTTAGGAGGATGGATGATGGTAGAATACCAAAGGACATCTTTTTTGGTGAATTACAGACGGGTAGGAGATCTCAGGGTCGGCCTCGACTACGATACAAAGATGTTTGTAAGTGGGACATGATTGATACAGGCATAGATAATGCATATTGGGAGCAAGTCGCCGCTGAACGTGTTGCATGGAGGGCAACCATCATAAATGGAATAAAGACAAAGGAGAAAATGATTGCAGATAAAGCACACACAGAGCGTGAGAGACGTAAGATGGTGCAAAATGGTGGAAATGACCATGTTTTAACATGCATCTACTGTGGGCAAACATTTGCAGCAAGAATTGGCCTTACCAGCCACACTCGCCACCGCCATAGGTCGTAGTTATTAAGCCTTTTTGAAGCACAATGTACCAAACTATCGTCTGTCAAGACGGAAAGATGCATATATATATATATATATATATATATATATATATATATATATATATATATATATATATATATATATATATATATATATATATACACTAGCAGACCCGGCCCGGCTTCGCCCAGTCCCTGGTGGGGAGCATCTCATTTAATTAATATAAGTAGTCATATAAGCTCCCGTTCCCGTTCCTGTCTGTCTGTCTGTCTGTCTGTCTGTCTGTCTGTCTGTCTGTCTGACCCTGCCCGGCATCGCCTGGCTCCTGGTGTGGAGCATCTCATTTAATTCATATAAGTAGTCATGTAAGCTCCCGTTCCCGTTCCCGACTATATATCTGTCTGTCTATCTGTCTGTCCCTCCATCTCTGTATGTCTGTCTGTCTGTCTGTCTGTCTGTCTGTCTGTCTAATCATTTATTGGTTGCGGTTAGAACAACCTTAGATAAACGGACAAAAAGCATTAGAAAGAGCACTTGAAAGATCTTTACATATTCCCCCAACAATTAACTTGGGTAAATGGAGCGGCGGCAGCAGCAGCAGCAGAAGAAGAAGAAACAGGAGGAGTAGGAGGAAGGAGGAGGAAGAGGGTGTAGGAGGGAGGAGTAGGGAGGAGGAGGAGGGAGGAAGAGATAGGCAGAGAGAGTAGGAGTAGGGAGGAATAGGAGGGAGGAGGAGGGATTAGGAGGAAGAGGGGGGAAAGAGGAGGAGGAGGAGGGAGGAGGAGGTAGGAGGAGGAGGGAGGAGGAGGAGAGAGGAGGAGGAGGGAGGAGGAGGAAGAGGGAGAAGGAGGAAGAGGGAGGAGGAAGAAGGAGAAGGAGGGAGGAGGATGGAGGAGGAGAATGCAGGAGGAGGAGGAGGAGGGAGGAGGAGGAGAGAGGAGGAGGAGGGAGGAGGTGGAGGGAGAAGGAGGAGGAAGGAAGAGGTAGAAGGAGGAGGGAGAAGGAGGAGGGGGAGAAGGAGGAGGAGGAAGAATGATGAGGAGGGAGGAGGAGGAAGAGGGAGGAGGAGGGATGTGGAGGAAAGAGAAGGAGGGAGGAGGTAGAGGGAGGAGGAGGAGGGAGGAAAAGGGAGGAGAGAGGAGGTAGGAGGAAGAGAGGTGGAGAGAGGAGGAGGAGGGAGGAGGAGGAGTAGGGAGGAATAGGAGGGAGGAGGAGGGAGGAGGAGGGATTAGGAGGAGGAAGGGGGAAAGAGGAGAAGGAGGAGGAGGGAGGAGGAGGAAGAGGGAGGAGGAGGGAGGAGGAGGAGAGAGGAGGAGGAGGAGAGAGGAGGAGTTATTAGAAGGAGGGAGAAGGAGGATGGAGGGAGGAGGGAGGAGGGAGGAGGAGAGGGAGGAGGAGGGAGGAGGAAGAGGGAGGAGGAGGAGGAGGGAGGAGGAGAACGCAGGAGGAGGAGGAGGGAGAGGGAGGGAGGAGGAGGAGAGAGGAGGAGGAGGAGGAGGAGGAGGAGGAGGAGGAGGAGGAAGAGGGAGGTGGAGGGAGGAGGAGGGAGGAGATAGAGGGAGGGGGAAGAAAAGGGAGGAGAGAGAAGGAGGCAGGAGGTAGGAGGAGGAGGAAAAGGAAGGAGGAGGGAGGAGGAGGAAGAGGGAGGAGGAGAAGGAAGAGGGAGGAGGAGGATGGAGGAGGAAGAGGAGGGAGAGGGGGAGGGCAAGAGGAAGAGGGTAGGAGGAGGAGGGGAGAGGAGAAGGAGGGATGTGGAGGAAGGAGGAGGAGGGAGGAGGAGGGATTAGGTAGAGGGAGGAGAAGGAGGGAGGAAAAGGGATGAGGGAGGAGGAGAGAGGAGGAGGAGGGAGGAGGAGGAAGGGGGAGGAGGAGGAGGAAGAGGGAGGAAGAGGATGGAGGAGGAAGAGGAGGGAGAGGGAGGAGCGGGAGGGGAAGAGGAAGACGGTAGGAATTGGAGGAGGGGAGAGGAGGAGGAGGAGGGAGAAGGAGGGGGTAGGAGAAGGGAGGGGGAGGGAGGAGGGGAAGGAGGGAGGAGGAGGGAGGAGGCGGAGGGAGAAAGAGGAAGGAGGAGGAGGGAGAGGGAGGAGGGAGGAGGAAAGAGAATGAGGAGGGGAGGAAGGAAAGGGAGGAGGAGGGAGGAGGAGGAGGGTAGAGGGAGGAGGAGGTAGAGGGAGGAGGAGGAGGAAGGAAAGGGAGGAGGAAGAGGAGAAGAGAGGAGGAGGGTGGAGGGAGGAGGAGGAGGTAGTGGGAGGAGGAGGGAGTAGGATGGAGGAGGAAGAGGGAGAAGGAGGGAGGAGGAGGAGGGAGGAGGATGAGGTAGAAGGAGGCAGGAGGAGGAGGGAGAGGGAGGAGGAGGAGGAGGGAGGAGGCGGAGGGAGAAGGAGGAAGGAGTAGGAGGGAGGAGGATGGAGGAGGAAGGGAGAGGAAGAGGGAGAAGGAGGAGGGAGAGGGAGGAGGAGGAGGGGAGGAGGTAGAGGGAGGAGGAGGGAGGAGGAGAAGAGAGGAGGAAGGAGTTCGCCATTCCGAATTCATACTCGTCTAGGTTCTGTGATTTCGGTCCTTCCATTGATTGTTCTTCCCTTCTACACGACTGTAGATAACTTCCTTACACATAAAAAGATGAATTGTTATTGATATTGCCGTGGCATGGAGGCATATATATCAGCAGCAGAGTTGATCCAGAAAACCAAAGACTGAGATCTATGGAGAACCATGAACGCCTACGCCAGCCGGCACGGCACTTGATGATGATGATGATTGCCGTGTGACGATTCTGTGTAGTCACGTCATTTTCTTCGCTTGTCCTAGCGTTTTTGTTCGGGGATTCTTTCATCATCATCATCATATATTTACGTACGTATTTAGGGAGGGGGAGGAGGGAGGAGGAGGAAGAAGAAACAAAAATATGACAGTTGGCAGCGCTGGAATGAGAGGAAGGCGTGTAGAAAATTTCATCTCAATCGGATGGGCCGTTCGCGAACGCATAAAGGACATACATACAGACATACACATCCACACACATTGCCTTTTATATACAAGATATATATATATATATATATATATATATATATATATATATATATATATATATATATATATATATATATATATATATATATATATATATATATATACATATACATACATACATACATACATACATACATACATACATACATACATACATACATACATACATACATACATACATACATACATACATACATACATACATACATACATACATACATACATACATACATACACCAGCTAGTTTATCAATTCGTTCATTTCCCTCAACCCCTGTATGTCCCTGAAGTAAGATGAAGGTGACTCTACGAACAGCAGATGGTGACTGACTCTACGAACAGTAGATGGTGACTCTACGAACAGCAGATGGTGACTCTACGAACAGCAGACCTACGCAGCGATTCAATCCACTGTCTGCGTACAGAACCCGCCAAGACCTTTCAGATCATACACACTGAATCATTCAGTACTCACACGTTGGCATAACTGCTTGACTCCAGCCATTCAAAAGCCCGTGGTAATACCATCATGCATGGTCATAGAATAGGCACCACAGGCTTCTTGAACAATTCGGCCCGCTGAACGTGCTGTGAATGTCCGTGTACTTCTCTGCTGCTGAATAACAGATCCATCTGTGCCAGGATTTAAGTAGAACTGGATTAGACCGAAGGAATTAAATTAGTACCTCTCTGGGACGCAACCAACACAGGTCTGGACATACTGGCTCATTAACGCTACAACTGAATGGGGCAGGATGGATATAATCAGATTTAGACAGGCCTGAATAAAGTAGTAAATAATGGAGCAGCGTGGATTACAATAATAACTGTCTGGGAAATGAGATCAAGACAGGCCTAGAATACACAGAGTTAAATTAACATGTGGATGCGACAGAATGGGTTAACCTAATAACTAACTCGGAAATGCTAGCCATATAGGCCGGGGAGACAGAGAGTTGATATAACAAATAAATAGTGCACATCTGGGACACGGTGGATTAAAGTAACAACAGGAAGAAGACATTAATGTAATAATTCTTTCTAAGAGAGGTAATGTAACAACGGGTTGGGAATGGTAGAGATATAGTAGTAATTTCATGGATAAATGTAGCAACGTGCTGGGATCGGTGGAGTTAACATTGTAATTTCATGGATAAATGTAGCAACATGCTCGGAGCGATAAAGTTAAAGTAGTAATTTCGTGGATACATGTAACAACCAGCTGGGAACGGTGGAGTTAACACTGTAATTGCATTAATAAATGTCACAAAATGCTCGGAGCGATAGAGTTAAAGTGCTAATTTCATGGATAAATGTAAATGCGTGCTGAGAACGTAGAAGAGCTGTGAAAATGCTGAGAATAAAGTTTGTTTGTTCGTTCGTTCATCATAACTTAGTTTATACATATAATATTATTTATTATTTAGTAGATGATTCTAAACAAAAAACGAATTATGATTTATTTGAAATGTCTAATAGTAATTATTAATTAGAGGTCAGCATAACCAAGAGGATTCTCTCACTTCCGCTTAAACTTCCTTTCGTTGACGCATGTTAGGGCGTTCAGTTGGTACACGGTCTGTTGAGATTAAACGTTGACTTCACAGAAAACAATGGCAAACTACTGAATGTAAACTTGCCAAGAAATCACAAACAGCACACACTTATGCTGGGGACGACTGCGACGTCCTGTAACGGATATGCAACTAACTTGAACCTAACAGTTGTCAATAGAGGATAAATCTAACAGTGGATGAATTTTGTATTGGTATTCTGGTGGCGGCATTGTGTAAAGTGTACCTGTGAAGGCTGTTGGATTGCCGAGACTCCTGTCTAATCCACTTTTCACATGGGACAGTGGCGAGCATTTTGTGTGATATTCACTGGCACAGGAATGGAGCATAATGGGGACGACCCATTGCCGTGAAGTTGGAACCTCGACTAACTAACTAACTAACTAACACCAGCAATATTTTTTTGCTGTTGTGATCTCTTGGCAAGTTTACCTTCAGTAGTTAACACTAATTATGTTTAATGGATAAATCTAACTTTAATTATAATTTAGTGCATAGACCTAATATTAAGTATGATTAATGGATAAATGTAACTTTATTTATAATTTAGTGTATAGACCTACCAGTAGGTATGATTAATGGAAAAATCTAACATTAATTATAATTTAGTGTATAGACCTAGCAGTAAGTATGATTAATGGATAAATCTAACTTTAATTATAATTTAGTGTATAGACCTGTCAGTAAGTATGATTAATGGATAAATCTAACTTTAATTATAATTTAGTGTATAGACCTGCCAGTAAGTATGATTAATGAATAAATCTAACTTTAATTATAATTTAGTGTATAGACCTGCCAGTAAGTATGATTAATGGATAAATCTAACTTTAATTATAATTTAGTGTATAGACCTGTCAGTAAGTATGATTAATGGATAAATCTAACTTTAATTATAATTTAGTGTATAGACCTGCCAGTAAGTATGATTAATGAATAAATCTAACTTTAATTATAATTTAGTGTATAGACCTGCCAGTAAGTATGATTAATGGATAAATCTAACTTTAATTATAATTTAGTGTATAGACCTACCAGTAAGTATGATTAATGGATAGATCTAACTTTAATTATAATTTAGTGTATAGACTTACCAGTAAGTATGATTAATGGATAGATCTAACTTTAATTATAATTTAGTGTATAGACCTACCAGTAAGTATGATTAATGGATAAATCTAACTTTAATTATAATTTAGTGTATAGACCTACCAGTAAGTATGATTAATGGATAAATCTAACTTTAATTATAATTTAGTGTATAGACCTACCAGTAAGTATGATTAATGGATAAATCTAACAATAATATGACGTAGTGTAATAAGACATTTAACCGATTCAGGGCCAACCAAAAATGTTGTTTGGACCAACTATGGTACAAATCAAATGAACAAGTATTGTAATGGGAATTTCAGCTTATCGAGCATTGAAATAGCTGAAGATACCACGAAACAAAACAAATAACACGATACATCATCCTTCTGTCCAAACGGCAGATCTAATCTGGCGATGTATTATCTGTTAGCACTAAATCAGTTAAATATCCCCCATTTATAATAAAGTTAATTTGTCTAGGATTAATTTGAATTAGTGGATAAATCTGGCAATTAATTAAGACAGGGTCATAAACTGAACTAAATCAGTTAATGTGTTAATCATTTTCCAGTGCACTCACTAGTAGAAGTAACCACTAGTAGTAGTTATAGCTCCTGTGTGGACTTAGGTCGAAGTAAAAGAGAGCGGACGAAAACATAATTGTAGAGTAATTAGTTAACGATGAAGCATACAATAAAATGCGAAAAAAATATATATCTTACCAAACTGAGATACCATAGTTTGGTTTTTGTAAACACTCGCCATTCGTCTTCTCCTTTGTAAATATTCCTATTACATTTATTTTGTTTTAAATTCATATTGATTTTCTTTTATCTATCTGTGTTTTGTTCTCGAGAAAGGTAGTGACTACCGAAACGTCGGATAGCTGTATTGTGTTGTTTTCTTACTTATTTAAATGATATTTGTCGTAGTATTTTTATTATAATATTGCTTTATTGTCGCAAATTCTCTCCTGTGTTTTGTTTTTGTGGATTGAGACCCTGTTCTGATATGTATATGTGTTTATTTTGATTGTGTGTCATCGGATTTAAAATGAATTTTTGTTCCATTATAAACTCGCTACAGAAGAATTAAACATCCCAAAATGTAATCAATGAGCACAACCGGATTCCGTAAACGCGAGTTCCATTCTGCTCATTCCTGGAATTCAATGAACTGTGCGCGCTACGTTCTCGGCGCGTGTAGAACCTTTCCCGTTGTTACGAGTCTCACACTTAAACCACTGCGACCTGCAACCTGCAGACAAGAGGATATATGCCGACTCAACCTCGGAGAGTACATTCTTCTTCTGTATTCACATGTGGAACATACTTTTTCTAAACCATTTAGATGCAGTACAGCCTTGCTACAGTCTGACATTTTCAGC
This sequence comes from Cepaea nemoralis, assembly GCA_014155875.1. Taxonomy (NCBI): domain Eukaryota; kingdom Metazoa; phylum Mollusca; class Gastropoda; order Stylommatophora; family Helicidae; genus Cepaea; species Cepaea nemoralis. The sequence continues at coordinate 59,129 of JACEFZ010020500.1, forward strand.
TATTGATTTGAGTCTCAAGTGCCCAAGGACCAGAAGCGCCGAGGCGTGTACGAGTTGAGTAAGTGGCTCGTTTTCATAGGTATCTGTTCTACGGTGTATGTCACTTGTTGTCTGCTTTCTTTCTTTATTGTCTCTGTGCTTCGATGTATGCATGCGTCATGCAAGTGGCACTTTAGCAGTCTAATTACTTCCGTTAGTCTGTATCTAAGTGTGTGTGTGCGTGTGCGTGTGCGTGTGTGTGTGTGAGTGTGTGTGTGTGTGTGTGTGTGTGTGTGTGTGTGTGTGTGTGTGTGTGTGTGTGTTTAATAGTGTCTAATAATAATAATTCAATATATTGAATACACGTCAACATGGTGGATATGCTCGCAGATTTACAAATTGATAGGAAAGACATTAGACTAATAAAAAACATATATTGGAAACAACAAGCTGCCATAAGGATTGATAATGAAGTGCGACAATATCAGCCTATAAATAGAGGTGTGAGACAGGGATGTGTAATGTCTCCATATCTTTTTTCCCTATTCAGTGAACATATTTTCAGAAATGTAGAAGACATAAATGGAATTAGCATTGGAGGACGAAACATCAATAACATTAGATATGCAGATGATACAGTATTGATTGCAGACAATGAGCAGGATCTACAACAATTAGTAGATGCGGTTGTTGCACACAGGGAACAATTTGGTTAGAATTAAATTGTAAAGAGACACAGATTATGGTCGTCACTAGAAATAAAGAAATACTACAATGTAATATACAAGTAAATGGGAATGTTCTTCAACAAGTGAATCGGTACAGTTATCTCGGGACAGTCATAACATCTAATGGGAGATGCCTTGAAGAGATTAGAACATGAATCGCCATGACGAAAGTAGCCTTTAGCAAGATGAAAAACATACCGACAATAAAAAGTCAATTGAAACGAGAAAAAGAGTGTTTAAGTGCTACATAGAGCCTGTACTTTTGTATGGATGTGAAACATGGACAATGAGCAGTCAAGCTGAAAAAACATCTGATGGCTGTAGAAATGTGGTTTCTGAGGAGAATGCAAAGAATACCATGGACAGACAGAAAAATCAATGACCCAGTACTACAGGAAACAAATGAAAATCGTAAACTGATTAGAGAAATCAGACATAGACAGTCAAAATTTGTTGGACATGTTATGAGAAGAAATGAATTGGAAAACTTGATGACAACTGGCAAGATCGGACTAAACAGACCAAGGGGAAGACCGAGAAGTAAATACCTGGAAGTCTTGGCCACGTGGCATGGTCGAGACAGGAACACTGAGCTGATCCACGACTCTGGTGATCGAGTGAAATGGCGAGCCATGATCGTCCACCCTTTCCGGCATGACACATGATGGATGGATATTGAATATTTATAATAATAAAATACTAATAATTCTGAGTACCCCACACCAACAGTTCCATTCTCAATTCCCCAGTAGAATGCTTATATTCTTAGTTCCCCATTTTAACAGTTCCATTCTCAGTTCCACACTAGAATAGTTCCATTCTCAGTTCCCAACTCCAACAGTTGCATTCTCAGTTCCACACTAGAATAGTTCCATTCTCAGTTCCCGACTCCAAGAGTTGCATTCTCAGTTTCCCTCTAGAATAGTTCCATTCTCAGTTAAAAACTAGAATAGTTCGATTCTCATTTCCCCATTAGAATGGTTCACTTCTAAGTTCTCTAAAAGAATAGTTCCATTCTTAGTTCCCTACTAAAACAGTTCCATTCTCAGTTCCCTACTCCAACAGTTTCATTCTCAGTTCACAACTTCAACAGCTCCATTCTCATTTCCTCATTCTAACAGTTCCATTCTTAGTTCCCCACAGGAATAGTTCCATTCATAGTTCCCTACTCTAACAGTTACATTCTCAGTTCCCTATTCGAACAGCTTCATTCTCGGTTCCCTACTAGAATAATTACATTCTTAGTTCCCTACTCTAACAGTTCGATTCTGAGTTCCTTATTCTGACAGTTTAACAGTTCATTATCAGTTTCCCTACTCCAGCAGTTCCATTCTCATTTCCCCACTCTAACAGTTCCATTCTCAGTTCCCCACTTGAATAGTTACATTCTTAGTTCCCTACTTTAACAGTTCCATTCTGAGTTCCTTACTCTAACTGTTCTATTCTCAGTACCTTACTCTAACAGTTCCATTCTCAGTTCCCTACTCTAACAGTTCCATTCTCAGTTCCCCACTCTAACAGTTCCATTCTCAGTTCCCTACTCTAACAGTTCCATTCTCAGTTCCCCACTCTAACAGTTCTATTCTCAGTTCGCTACTCTAACAGTTCCATTCTCAGTTCCCTACTCTAACAGTTCCATTCTCAGTTCCCCACTCTAACAGTTCCATTCTCAGTACCTTACTTTAACAGTTCCATTCTCAGTTCCCCACTCTAACAGTTCCATTCTCAGTTCCCTACTCTAACAGTTCCATTCTCAGTTCCCCACTCTAACAGTTCCATTCTCAGTACCTTACTCTAACAGTTCCATTCTCAGTTCCCCACTCTAACAGTTCCATTCTCAGTTCCCTAATCTAACAGTTCCATTCTCAGTTCCCCACTCTAACAGTTCCATTCTCAGTACCTTACTCTAACAGTTCCATTCTCAGTTCCCCACTCTAACAGTTCCATTCTCAGTACCTTACTCTAACAGTTCCATTCTCAGTTCCCCATTCTAACAGTTTCATTCTCAGTTCGCTACTCTAACAGTTCCATTCTAGGATTCCTACTTTAACAGTTCCATTCTCAGTTCCTCACTCTAACAGTTCCATTCAGTTCTCCGCTTTGATATTAATTTGAACCAATTACCACCGGGTGACGTGACAGATGAGCGTCTAGCCAACCCCCCAACACACACCTCCCCACACCACCCACCCTCCTTCCCCTAGTTTCTGAACTGTTCGTTTAAATTCAAGTACATATTTAGTTAGTCGTTAGTCGTGGTTCCAACTTCACGACAAAGGGTCGCCCCATAATGCTCCGTTCCTGTGCCAGTGAATATCATACAAAATGTACCTCAATGTCGCATGTAAAAAGTAGAGCAAAGAGCAATCCTGACAAACCAACAGCACGCACAGGAATACATGCATAAGGCCGCTGCCAGAATGCTAACACAACAGTCCGCCACTAGAATTACAGTTTATCTTCGATGGAAGTGGCTGTCACTAGAAAACCAGCAGCTGCACACACATTACTACATAAGGAAAAACAGGCCAGTTCAGCAATCGATTGGCTGCCATTTTTCTGAACATGCAAATCACAATAAAAACCTAGGACAGATGTAAAATCATTCCACGTGAAAGCCGCATCTCACTGTGTCACCTTTCTCACTTAACTCCGTAGTAGGGCGACGGAACCATGTACTGCCAGTCCAACGTGAGGAAACTTCTTAAGCAAGACGTAGCCAGAAGCAAAAAACAGTCCAGAGGCCTTAAAAACTCACCAGCCTATACGCCATACTGGACAGAGAGTTCATTCATGTACACAATCGACTCCCAACGAAGATCATAATACTTATACAATACGTAGAGTTGAGTGTTGAAGTCTCGGCTTTATGGTCAAAGTAGATAAATATAAATAATCATCGTGGTTACCGAAATAGTAAACAACATAATAAAGTGACATTACATAATAAGGGAATAGTCAAACGAATAAAAACAATCACATTGCTAATGTGTTTTAATCTAAGTCTGTGATGAACTCGTTTTTATTAAGTCCCATTGCATGTTCAGTTCTTCCTCTTCCTCTTCGTTTTCTTCTTCTTCTTCTTCTTCTTCTTCTTCTTCTTCTTCTTCTTCTTCTTCTTCTTCTTCTTCTTCTTCTTCTTCTTCTGTGTGTCTTCTTCTTCTTCGGTGTGTGGTGTGTTGGTTAGGGATATTGTGTGGGTGAGGTATGTGTGTGTGGATGGGGGATTTTTGTGGTGTGTGGGTGGGGGTATGTGGGGTGGATGGGTAAGGGTATCTGTGTGGGTGTGGGTGGGAATATTGTGCGGTATGTGGGTGGGGGATATGTGTGTGGTGTGTAGGTGGGGATGTGTGGTGGTATGTGGGTGTGGGATGTGTTGGTGAGGGATATGTGTGTGTGTGGTGCGTGGGTTGGGAATATTGCGTGGTAGGGGATGTATGTGATGTGCGGGTGGGGGATTGTGTAGTAGGGGATTGGGTTAAGGCATGTATGGGTGGGTGGAGGATGTATGTGTGGGTGGTGGGGTGTGTGTGTGAGTGGATTGGGGATGTATGGGTGGTTAGGGAGATGTGTGTGTGTGTGGGGGGGGGGGGGTAGGGAGATGTCAGTTGGTGGGGATGTGTGTGTATGGTTTGGGATGTGTGAGTGGATGTGCGATGTGTGGGTTGGTGGGGGATTGTGTGCGTGGGTGGTGAATATGTGGTCAATGGAGATGTGGCTGGGGGATGGGTGGTTTGAGGTGTGGATGGGGAGAGGATGTGTGGGTTAGGATGTGTATGTGGGTGGGCGTGGGATGTGTGGGTTGGTGGGGGAATGTTTGTGGGTGGCGAGTGTGTTTTGGTTGGGGGAACAGGTGAGGGGAGAGTGTGTGGGTGGGGGATGTGCGGAAGGGGGATGGGTCGGTTGGTGGGGTATGTATGTGTCCCTTGGTGTGCGTGTGTGTGGGTAGGTGGGGGTGTGTGTGTGGGTGGGGTGATGTATGGGTAGGTGGGAGATGGGCCTCATATCATGGTAATTTGCCTTGTTTATGTTTACAACATTCATTTCACAATGTTTATTTTTCTTCCTATGTAAATGTATAATGCTCTTGATGAATGAAAGACGAGTGATTGGAAGGGCCGAATGTAAGACGGGCCTGCGCGCCCAATTTGTAACCCTAATAAAGTTGATTTGATTTGATTTGATTTCTTCTTCATCATCATCATCATCATCAACTTCTTCTTCCTCTTCTTCTTCTTCTTCTTCTTCTTCTTCTTCTTCTTCATTGGATGTTTCTGTTGCTCCCTTTGCCTGTCCTCTTACACGTTATCCTCTTCTTCCTTCTTATTTTTCTTCTTATTCTTCTAGTCACATGCCACGCATCATTATGGACATTTTCCAACTACAATTTTCTTTGCGCACGTCATCGTTTATTAATTGGTAAACAGAAAACAGCTATCAACAACATGATTTGCCTATAGTATTTTGTTGCTTGATCCGCATTCCACTGGGATCACTCAACGCCCATTACCTGTATCCTTATTTTCAGCGGGACTTGTTTATTTAGCATTTGATGAAATTCTGATGAAAAGGAACAATTCATGACAGTTCTCTGGTAAATATATGTGTCATTCTTTTGTTCAAGGATTCTGAAAATAAGATACTTCTTCTTCAGCATCTTTCTCTCCTTCTCTTCCTCCTCGTCCTCCTCCTCCTCATCCTCCTGCTTCTCCGCCTCTTTCTCCTCCTCATCCTTCTCCTCCTCCTGCTTCTCCGCTTCTTTCTCCTCCTCCTTCTCCTCCTCCTCCTCCACCTCCTTCACCTTCCTTTCCGTCGTCGTCGCCTTCGCGTCGTCGTCGTCGTCGTCCTCCTCCTCCTCTTCCTCTTTCTCCTCCTCCTCTTTCTCCTCCTCCTGCTTCTTTTCCTCCTTCTGCGCCTCATCCTCCTCCTCCTCCTCTTTCTCCTCCTCCTCTTTCTCCTCCTCCTGCTTCTTTTCCTCCTTCTCCGCCTCCTCCTCCTCCTCCTCCTTCTTCTTCTTTTTCTTCTTCATCTTCTTCTTCTTCTTCTTCTTCTTCTTCTTCTTCCTCTTGCAGCCGACAACCGATACTGAATTAGTTTAATCCATGCACACCAGCAGCGGACACATCTCTAGCATAATCCTGAATTCTTCACACGAGGGGTACACAATGCTGGTGCTGATTATAACCATTATACCACGATCAAGTGCTAACACTAACAGAATATGTATAGCGTATTTCATGCGTAAACAACTCCTTTCCTTACTTTATCATGTTGACATGTACACATTTTGCTTTCGTAATATGATCTGGATACTCTCAAGTGCGATAATAGAAATCCAAACTACTCTCAGCATGACCCAAAGACATGACCTTAAGAATCTCCGAAGCATCCTCAGTAAACCTGAAAGCTCGTCTCTTCCAAGATCTTCACAATATATTTTGGATAGTGTTTTTCTTTGTGTGTCCTCATTATTGTCTTTTTTTATGTTTGTCTATTTTAGTTGCTTGTTGGTGCTTGTGGCGAATTTTACAGAGTAGGATCACAATAGATCTATACAGGTCCCTTCTTGTAGATCCTTGCAGGTTCGTCCATGTAGATCTGTGCAGATCCCGCTTATAGATCTGTGCAGGTCCCTCCATGGGTATCTGGATATCTAATTCTGTTGTTGATTGATGACATTGTTTTGAACTTTGTAGTGAGTTTCTATCTTTCGATTTGTCTTTGTGTTCATCTGTCTCTTCGTTGATCTGCGGGTATCTTTATCCATCTGTATGTCTGTCAGTTTGTCTGTTTCTCTCTCCCCTTTTGTATGAATGTTTGTTTGTATGTCTATGTATCTCTGCCTCTGTATGCCTGGGAGTTGTTTGTTTATCTATATGTATGTCTGGCTGTCTGTAGATCTGTCTGTCTATCTATCTGTAGGTCGGTCTGTCTATCTCTGCAGGTCTGGATGTTTGTTTATCACTCTTTCTGTCTTTCTGCTTGTCTTTTTTCGGTCGATCTGTCTGTATATCAGTTTGTCTGTCTGACTGACTGCATGATTTCTGTCTGCATGTCTCTCGGTCTGTTTGTCTGACTGAAAACTCTTGTCGGCATGTCTGTCGGTCTGATTGTCTGTGTATCTGTCTGTCGTTCTCTCTGTCTGCCTCTCGGTCGGCCTGCCTGTCTATCGTCCTTCTGTAGACGTGCCTTGTCGTGTCACACGATCTTGTCGACATATCGAATTCTGTAATCAATAATCATAGATCGGGTTATGTCTGTGAACGTGCAACTGTCAAAACTGTCATTACTGTCCATAATACCTTTCAGTGCTGGACAGTTGGGTCTTGGGGTTGAGAAATTGAGGGCGCCTGGCTAGTGCAGTCGCCGCGAACTGTGCAGGTTAGGAGGTGTGTTTTTTTCTCTCCATACATTAAGAAATCCACAGCTACCGAGGATTCTAGCCCGAGTCTCCTAAATGTGAGTCCGGCGTTCTAGCCACTCGGTCAGAACTCCTCCAGAATTTACAACATGCCCACGATAGATGGACTTATGTATGTGAAAGTACAACATTCCCACTATAGATGGATTTATGTATGTGACAATACAGCTTACCGACTATAGATGGATTTAGGTATGTGAATGTACAAAATACCCACTATAGAATGCGTTCAGTATGTGAATGTACAACATAAAATGTTAGAGAGGGTTGTGTATGTGAATGTACAACATACTAAGTTAGAACAGGTTCAGTATGTGAATGTAAAACATATTCACGATAGAATGGGTTCAGTATATAAATGTACAACAAACCCGCGATAGAACGGGTTCAGTATGTAAATGTAAAACATACTCACGATAGAACAGGTTCAGTATGTGAATGTACAAAAAACCCGCGACAGAACGGGTTCAGTATGTGAATGTTCAACAAACTCACGATAGAGAGGGATATGTATGTAAATGTGCAACAAATTCCATTCACGATACAACTGTGAGGTGCGTTATGCTAACGCAAACTGTACTTCGCCGCAGTTACTTATGTGGTTGTTGTTGTTGTCTTGTTGTTGTCTCCTTGTTGTTGTTGTTGTTGTTGTTGTTGTTGTTGTTGCTGCTGCTGCTGCTGCTGCTGCTTTTGCAGATGTGTCAATAACTGCAATGCTCCACCCCTACTCACTTGCTTGCTATGAGTTCTCCTTAACACACTCGTCTCCAATGTTTATACAGGCAAAGAACAAGTATGTAAGACAGAAGGATTAGGTCACTCCGCGTCGTACAGCACTGATCTAGGACAGTAACAAGTTCTCTCAGCACCACAACAATACTATCACGTCTTCACCTTTCTACTTGTATTCTTATCTATCCATTGGTTGGTTGGTTGTTTAGATGATTGGTTGATTGGTTTGGTTAATTTGGTGTTTAGATGGTTGGCTGGTTGGTTGTGGAGAGGTACATTAACATGTAACTATGTCATGATTCAGGCCAGTAAGTTCGCACAGGCGAGGAATCGATGAGACTTTTTCTCAACGGCTTTGATGTTCTTCAATGTCAACAGATTCCGCCCCAGTATCCAGAGGAACCAACTCTTTGTGAAAAGAAAGACATCGGTGCGTGCCATATTTGATCACGATCCTAGAAGGGGTCGGAAAGATTTAATCTCCGAAAGATTCCAAATAATTTACTTTAACAGGGATTGGAACCGAGGTCCTTGAATGATATCTTAACCACATTCCGACTCTGCGACGAAGGGATTACTAATGTATATACAATGTAATTCGTAATCCCGCATACCGCGTTCCAAACACAGCTGCGGGCGATTTGGCAGCAGAGCACCTTTCGTTCGTTTCCATACACAATCAATCTTTCAATCTTGGGGTTGACATGACCACACACTCCTGTCCATAAATAACGAACATAGTGTGGGTGAGAATTGGTTAACAAATGCCATTTAAACTTGTAACCTAGTATATGCGGATCACGTATCGTTTAACGCCTAGCATCACTTGCATGCTATATGTATGTTTTCATCGTTCACAATTATTCCTTGTCTCTCGACACAGCAAGCATTGAGGAAGGTATTTATTGGCTACTACACTCATACAGCTTCTATCTACTGCATTAATATTTCACACCTGCACAGCAATACCTCCTAATGGATTATCTTCACCCTCCTCACCTGTCTGTCTCACTGTCAGACGCCTAGACTCCCTGCTACAATCGATAATCTACCTTTGTACTCACCTCTCCGACAGGCGCCACCTCCTTCCCGACACAGACACTCGCTCTAGAAGACCAGAGTCCTGGAAACAACAATATCCACTCTAATGGAGGCAGAGAGGGGAAAGATCCCCAACTGATACCTGTTGTTGCCTACGTGCTGTTGATTTGTTTACGTTGCTACCTGGAGTCACCTGAGAAGCGTGCCAGGTCGACACATCTCGCCTAGCTCATTCCCGCTTATGAATAAATGTCTAGGCTCAATCATTGATAGCTGTCTGAGTGCTGGCATGTCGTCTTCCGGGCTGTGTAGTGTGTTCAGTTGTTGCGTGGAGCACGGGTTACAAGGCACATTTGTGTACTATACTATACTATACTATACTATACTATACTATACTATACTATACTATACTATACTATACTATACTATACTATACTATACTTACTGTTTTATGTTATATTGTACTATGTTTACTACACTGTACTATTCTATATAGCACTGTACTATGCTTACTATACTATCATATACTGTACTATACTGTTCTGACTGGCACCTTGCCGTCTTGACATACAATAGTTTGTAAAATGGAGTTATACCTCTCCATAACACAAAGCCTGGACTGAATTTAGAGATCACGTGTTGCCCATGCTGTATGATCCCTCTCTCTGCCTGCCTAGTTTACTCCAGAGTGAAGGTAACAACACTACATCTGCAAAAAGACAAGCTGCAGAACCTGCCGGATCAGCAAAGTAATTCTCTAACTGTCCGCCTGTCGGAGTTAGATCCTAGACCAGCTGCCAACCAAAGCTTAGGGCCTGGTCTGCCCTGCCATGATATTTTGTCTTTAGGTTACATTTCCTCACAGTAGGGTCAAGCGTGTACCCTCCCAATTGCACTCCTCCGTCCGAAGTGTTCGCACCATGTAGGGAGTTGGGTTTGGTGAGCGCCACCCAACATTCGGCGCTAAAAGAAAGCAGGTAGTACGGTTTACTATCATACGCTACTCTCCCGTGTGTTGCCGGGGCCCATAAGGGAAGCAAAGAATAGCAACACTGCAGCCTACCACGCATGTCCGTAAGAGGCGACTAAGGAGGCTTCATGGTTCCGTCGCCCTGCTACTGAGTGAGTGCGTGGCGCGACACTGTGAGCTGTGAGTTTCGTGTGAAATGCTTTTGAATCTGCCCGAGGTTTTTTGGAATGTGACTGCATGTTCGGAGCGAGGGCAGGTGGCTATGTCCCAGAGCTGACCGGTTGTAGCCTTATGCAGAAATGCGTGGCTGCTGGGCTTCTGGTTGACTGCCACTGCCATCGACGATGAACTGTATTTCCTGGACTGTGTGGGTGAACATCTAGGAAACATCCAGATGTGAAAATGACTGCCGATTCCATCAAAGATAAACTGGGTGTTTTGTGGGGGACTATTGTGTTGACATTCTGGCGGCAGTATTATGCACAGTGTATCTGTGCGGGCTGTTGTTTGTCGAGACTCCTGTCTTTTCCACTTTTCACATTGGACAGTGGGGAGCGTTTTGTGTGATATTCACTGGCACAGGAACGGAGCATAATGGGGACGACCCGTTGTTGTGAAGTTGGAACTGCGACTAACTAACTAACTAACTATCATACGGTACTTCAGTCATATCTAAGACTGTACTACTCTATACTATACTGTACAATACTATACTATTCTATACTATACTGTACAATATTTACTATACTGTACTATTATGTACGGTAATGTACTATACTATAACCATCTCTGTGGCGGAGACGTTACGCACGCCGTACGTAATCCCCCATACCGCGTTCCAAACATAGCTGCGGAAAATTTGGCAGCAGACAGCCCTGCGGTAGTTTTCATGCAATGGTATGAGTGCCAGTCGTTCAGAAATCAATGGAAAAATACTGAATGTAAACTTGCCAAGAAATCGCAAACGGCCAAAAACATCCTGCAGTAGACTGCGACGCCCTGTAATGGATATGCTATTGATTGACTACATTTCACAATACTGTACTGTACTGTGCTGTACTTTGCTGAACTAAACAGTAACAGTGGCTAACATACATGTCTTCCTGCCGACTAGCCATGTGTTTGATTCCTCTCCGGTGGGAATTTGTTTGCAATCTCCCCCAGACTCTCCCACCGACCCAGTCCCATATTGTTATGGACCAATCAGCATCGGGCAATTGATGTGCTCAATGTCATTTCGGCTACCTTAACTTCGTTTACTTTGAACAGGTTCCTCTACTCCCTGTCGTACTCCTCTCTACTCCCTGTCGTACTCATCTCTACTCCCTGCCGTACTCATCTCTACTCCCTGTCGTACTCCTCTCTACTCCCTGCCGTACTCATCTCTACTCCCTGTCGTACTCATCTCTACTCCCTGTCGTACTCCTCTCTACTCCCTGCCGTACTCCTCTCTACTCCCTGTCGTATTCCTCTCTACTCCCTGCCGTACTCATCTCTACTCCCTGCCGTACTCATCTCTACTCCCTGTCGTACTCCTCTCTACTCCCTGCCGTACTCATCTCTACTCCCTGCCGTACTCATCTCTACTCCCTGCCGTACTCATCTCTACTCCCTGTCGTACTCCTCTCTACTCCCTGCCGTACTCATCTCTACTCCCTGCCGTACTCATCTCTACTCCCTGCCGTACTCATCTCTACTCCCTGCCGTACTCATCTCTACTCCCTGTCGTACTCCTCTCTACTCCCTACCATTCTCCGTTCTACTCCCTGCCGAATTACTCTTTTTATATCTGTGTCCAACACTACTCCTCGCCTTAATCCTCCTTTTATATATATATATATATATATATATATATATATATATATATATATATATATATATATATATATATATATGTGTGTGTGTGTGTGTGTGTGTGTATCTAACACTACTCCCTGCTGTACTCATCATTGCATACCTTTGTACCGTCGACTATCTCCTTAATACCTTCCTTCTTGCTGTTAAACGCAGACAAGAAATAGCACACCCCTCATGGGATGAATTGCCCAGTTCCCTACCACACGGAACATAGCCCATAACACGCCCAAAATCTGAAGAAGAAATACAAATTATTAGCTCACACAACCCGTTTCTGGAACGAACAGATCAATACGATGAAGGGCAGACGAGGGCCTTGTTCCCCCCCACTTCTCCACGAGCTTCTAGAACATTCTAGATTGCCAAGCTGGCATCCATTGAGTTGAAGCTACTTTCGATTCTCCTCCCCCTCCCATGCCGTGTCCATTAGCACCGACGAAAGCCGTGTGGGGCTGGGAGTTCAAACATCGTAGAACATCGAAAGTGATGAGGTAAAATCTATTGAATTATTGTCCTCGTTGCAAACAGGGAGGTGACAACGTGAGCCCTAGAGGACTGAGAACATTAGTCATAATAAAATTACTGGCTTTGTTGAAGATGGGTTATAGGGAGGGGACAAATGTTATTTAGAGCTCGGTGGAAATTGGATGTATTTAAAGTATACAATTAGAATTTAAGAAAGGAATAACAAAAAATTTGGGAGCAATGGAGATGTGATTCCTGAGATGAATGCCATCTTGGACTGCCAGAGTAACAAACAATAAGTGTTTGGAAGATGCTACTGGAAGTAGAAACTTATTTGCAACAATAAGAAAGAGACAATTAGCATTACTTTGGTCATGTGATGAAAAGAGAGGCATTGGAGAACATCGAGACAACTGGAAAGATCAGTGGGAAAAGAGGCAGAGACCGAGAGAAATGATGCTGGATGGACTGAGATGGTGGAATGGTGGAATATCATCAGTAAGAGTTGATTTAGAACACGAAAGACCGAGATCTGTGGAAAGACATGAACGCCCACGCCAGCTGGCAGAGCACATAATTGTGATGACGTCAGAAAAATGTGACTTAAAGTAGACTCCTCTTGGCGTACCTAGCATATGGTGCTAGCCGCATATTTGTAAATACCAAACGACACTCGAGTGATATGTTCAATATCACACTAGCAGCGTGTTATCCGAAGGACACGAGTTGCTTACGCGATACGAGGGTAAGTTAATAAGTAAGTAACAAGTGGCTGTAGAATAATAACTAAAGATGATAACAACTTGAAATCAGTTTATTTTTATACATACATTGCCCCTTTATTCCTCAACATAATTTCCACCAATCATTGATGTATTTAGTCAGTCCTCCCAAACCGGACTGCACAGAACTGAGTGCTCTGTTTTCTAAACCACGTTTTCACTTCACATTCAACGTCGGCGTCATTCGCGAAATGTCTCCCGTCAAGGTGGGTTTTCAGTGTTTATGCTGACAAATGTTTTTTCCCGTAAAGCGATGTATAGGCTGGGTAGGAAAAAGTTACGAGGGTGAGTCAATAAATGAGTCTCACAGTTCTGTGGGAATGGTAGGTCAATGAAAACAAAGCACGCAATTCTATGCAGCCGGTTTGGGAGGACTGATAAAACGAAGGGATAAGTGCATCAATGTTGGTGGAAATTATATTGAGAAATAAACGGACAATGTATGTATAAAAATAAACTGATTTCAAGTTATTATCATATTTAGTTATTTTTCTTACAGCCATGTGTGACTTTCTTATTAATTTACCCTCGTATATTGAGCCTAGTCCTGATGTTTGGAAGCAATTATGGATAATTAGAGAGAAGACATTATAAGGGAAGCTGCGGGGATGTGCTTTTAAAGGAGAATGATGAGAAGACCGTGGACCGAGAGACAGAGCAATGAAGATATCTTGAAAGAAGTTAACTCAGAAAGAGAACGGGTTACTGATACAAAAACAAGACAGTCTACATTCTACGGGCATGTCACGAGAAGGTGAAAGTTGGAGTATGTCGTCACAATGGGCACGCTGAGGGGGAGGGGAGAAGAGGTGGCAGGGGGAGACGAAGAGAGAAGGTACTGTACAGTTTGATATCATGGCATGATGGAACATCAGTGTCATAAAAATATTGGTAATAAACGAGGCAGAAGGCTGTGGACATACATGATCACCAACGCCACACGGCATGGACTATAAGAAGATTGGCAGTACACGAGACAGAAGGCTGTGGACAGACATGATCACCAACTCTGCACGACACAGACTATAAGAAGACTAACGGTTCCAAATTGCTGTATGTAGCCGGGGCGCAGTGTTGGGGTGAGCGCCCAACATTGCTTAAATACCCCAATGGCTCGTGAATACATAACCTCTGCAGCAAAAGTCCAACTCCTGGCCTTCACGTGGCGGAACTGTTTTAACTAACAGGAGAAGGGGCGACGGCGAGTATCTGGCGCCGGAAAATAACCAGTGTGCTCTATATGTGTATACACATACATGCATGTGCAGACACGTGTGTGCGTGTGTACACATCTAAACTCGAGTGAGACCACAGTCTGCTCTAGCAAAGGAAAGGTGCTGAAGACGGAGGCAACCAGCCAGGAGGCGCACCACAGAAATCAGGATGCCACGCAATTACGCAAAATGGAATATGTCGACTGCTGCTAAACGTTACGGTGCTCGCCCTGCTTTGGACCCCCAGGCAGGTGCAGTGCCGGGCCCTATGTCTCGAAAGGGTCCAACCCCAACTACTGGAGGTCCTTCTCAGATGTCCTGTGGAGCCAGGGGACATGAGAATAGAACAGCTGGCCATACTAAACTAAGACTTAAAATAATGCACTGGAATGCGGAGGGAGTCAGCAACAAAAAAGTAGAATTAGAAAACATCCTGGACAAAGAAAAAGTAAGCATATGTTGCTTGCAAGAAACTCACCTCAACGAAAATATAGCCTTCAAAATCAGAGGCTACCAGTGTTACCGATCTGACCGAAAGGACAGGCGAAAAGGTGGGATACTTACCCTTGTAAAAAATAACATCACTGCTTCCCAAATCGAAGTCTATATGGAAGGGGCTGAGTATCAGACACTTAAACTTAAAACAGGCTATACAGACCTACATCTGATCAATTACTACTGTCCAAGTGACCGTCCACAGGCACTGGACACACTACCATTAACAGAAAAAATGATTGTGTGTGGCGATTTCAACAGCCACTCGCAGAGTTGGGGCTATGATCACATGGACCAGAGAGGAGAGAGACTGGAAGACTGGCAGGATGAGAATAGATTCATCTTGGTTAACAAGCCGTCCGACCCACATACTTTCTACTCGAGATCATGGCACTCTACAACTACACCTGACCTGGCTTTTCATTCACCAGACCTGGAGTGGAACATTACACGAATTGTTGGGAAACAACTAGGTGGCAGTGACCATCGACCAGTCTTTCTAACTGTAAAAAATGAGCTTGTAAGTGAAAGCAGCACCCTCTCGAGGTGGAACTACAAGAAAGCAGACTGGGCAGTGTACAAGCATCGCACCAGCAGACTGGTTAGAAACCTGAACACTGAGAAAGACATAAATAAAGTAGTTGAAGAGTTTGGGAAATGCATACTACAGGCAGCGCGAGAAACAGTACCAAGAGGAGCCCGTAAACAATATAAACCCTACTGGAGTAGTGAACTGGAACAGTTGCATAATGATGTGGAAGTATGTAGAAAGCAAGCAGAGGCCACACCCAGCCAAGAGCACCACAATAAATTCCAGCATGCAAAAGCCAAATTTCAAAGGGCCAAGCTGCAGGCTAGACGGAAAAGCTGGCAGGAAAAAACAGAGTCTCTGAACTTTGAAAGAGACACAAGGAAATTGTGGAAGCTAATAAAACAACTTAACGATGAGGGCACAGGGAGAAACTCAAAAATTGCACTACATAAAGATGGAAACATCTTAACAAGAAAGCAAGCAGCTGACCATTTTGCGGACTCATTCGCACAAGATAACAATATCAAAATCAGTCCAGAGAAACAACAAGAGATTCAAGAGAAACGGCAACATACAGGACAGAAGGAAATAGTACATGAGGTTCTGGAGGCACCCATCACAATCAGCGAACTGGAGCTAGCCATATCAAAACTGAAAATGAGAAAGTCACCAGGAGCTGATGGTATCTCCAATGAAATGATCAGGAACCTAGGAACAGAGGCCAAAGCAAAGCTGTTGCAGATCTTCAATAACAGTTGGACCTTAGGCAGTGTTCCACAAGCCTGGAGAGAAGCAATCATGATACCCCTCCTAAAATCAGGGAAAGATAGTTCCATTGCCTCTAGCTACAGACCAATTAGCCTCACCAGCTGTCTCTGCAAAACACTGGAGCGCATCATCAATCACAGACTGCAGTGGTACATTGAAAGTAAAAACATCCTTGTGCCACAGCAGGCTGGCTTTAGGCAGTGCTACTCTACGGAAGATCAGACAACCTACCTCTCTCAAGAAATTGAGGATGCATTCCAAGAGAAGAAGCTGGTGCTTGCGGCATGGATAGATTTGAAGAAAGCCTTTGACAAAGTCTGGAAAGAAGGTCTGATGAATAAACTGAGAAACTGCAAAGTCAATGGAAGAATGTACAAATGGGTGAAAGCATACTTGCACAACAGAAGAGCCCGAGTACAGATAGACGGACTAAAGAGCAAGAAAGTACTACTGCGTCACGGAGTTCCCCAGGGCGGAGTATTGTCCCCCACACTCTTTCTAATCTTCATCAATGATCTCGTTGCTAATCTACCGCATGGAATTAAAGCCGCAATGTATGCCGATGACCTGGTTCTATGGAGCACAAATGAACATGCATCAGTGGCCACCAGATTACTACAAAGAGCTGTAGATACATTTGTTGCATGGGCAAATAGATGGTGTGTCAGCATAAACACTGACAAGTGCAGCACCACCCTATTTACCCTCTCTCCAAAACAAAAGGCAGGGACCATCCAGATAAATGGAACACCCCTACGAGAAGATAAAGAACCAACATACCTTGGAGTAACATTTGATGGCAGGCTGACATGGAGAAAGCACATCAACAAAGCAGTAGCAAAAGCCAGAAGGAAAATAGCCATCCTGAGAAAGCTAAGTGGAACCACATGGGGAGCCAGTGGGAAAATACTTAGCAAAGTTTATCAACAGAGCATACGACCACACCTGGAATACGGGTCAACTGCATGGTGTTCGGCAGCAAAAACCACACTACAAGAGCTGGACAAAGTGCAAAATTAAGCACTTAGAGTCACCACAGGAGGGATGAGATCAACCCCTATAGTGGAAATGGAGAAGATGGGGAGGACACAAGCACTGAGTGAGCGCAGAGATACGAAAACGCTAATACAAGCAGAAAAGTTCCTCAGCTTGCCAGGCCACCCTATGAAGAACAGATTTGAAAACCTAGCTATGGGGCGGTTGAAAAGAAGTAGTTTTATCCACCAGGCCAAACGACTCTGCAGAGAAACCACCGATCTGCCCACAGTTGGTATCCCCCTAACAACTATTCCAGAGCGAACTCCATGGAAAGATGAGCATAGACTATCATTACAAATCCAGACAAAAGTGAGAGGAATATTTGACAAGGAAGATCAGAACAGTGTGCAGCGCAGAACAGCCACTCTCAGCTTCCTTGATGAAGAATACCCACAGGACCTCTGGATCCGAGTCTACACAGATGGGTCAGCACAAAATGCTGTTCGAAATGGAGGAGCGGGAGTGTACATAGAATACCCAAATAATACCAGGGACACAGCTAGAGTACCGACAGGAAAGTACTGCCATAACTACGATGCTGAAATTGAGGCAATCAAGATAGCAACAGAGAGATTACTAAATACCAGCCATGGTACACAACCTGTGGTGCTATTGACAGATGCAAAATCAGTACTCGAGGCGCTCCTGTCTGGGAAATTGCCAGTACTAAGGACACTACTTTCTGAACTTAGCGGTCAGCATAAGGTCACCATACAGTGGATACCATCCCACTGTGGAGTACCCGGGAACGACAGAGCTGATCAATTGGCTAAGGAAGGAGCCAAAGAAGAACAGCCTGATGTGCCCTGTAACATACCACCAAAAGAAAAGAATGATCAAATCAGTCAGAAAGCCACCAAAACCTGCTCATGATGACTACCACGTTATGGATAAACCAGAACAAGTCATTATTCTGCGCCTCAGAACAGGGCACAATAGATTACGCAACCACATGTATACAAAATTCAAGATGGTGAAACAGCCATGTGTACATGTGGATTGGCGTCGCAGACAGCAGAGCACCTACTCCAAGACTGCCCAAAATATAACATATCTAGGGAAACCTTCTGGCCTAGAGAGACGACAGTGGAAGATAAACTCTATGGACCGCTGTGTGAACTGAAAAAGACAGTTCAATTCATACAAGAGACAGCACTGCAGTTATAGACATATTTCAAGCGAACGAAAGAAGAAGAAGAAGAAGACTAACAATACCTGAGACAGAAGGCTGTGGACAGACATGATCACCAACTCTGCTCGGCACAGACTATAAGAAGACTAACAATACCTGAGACAGAAGGCTGTGGACAGACATGATCACCAACTCTGCTCGACACAGACTATAAGAAGACTAACAATACCTGAGACAGAAGGCTGTGGACAGACATGATCACCAACTCTGCTCGGCACAGACTATAAGAAGACTAACAATACCTGAGACAGAAGGCTGTGGACAGACATGATCACCAACTCTGCTCGGCACAGACTATAAGAAGACTAACAATACCTGAGACAGAAGGCTGTGGACAGACATGATCACCAACTCTGCTCGACACAGACTATAAGAAGACTAACAATACCTGAGACAGAAGGCTGTGGACAGACATGATCACCAACTCTGCTCGACACAGACTATAAGAAGACTAACAATACCTGAGACAGAAGGCTGTGGACAGACATGATCACCAACTCTGCTCGACACAGACTATAAGAAGATTGGAGGTACACGAGACAGAAGTTTGAATTCAGTAGTTTACCATTGCTTTCTCGGCGAACCACACGCATACCAAAGCATGAAAACCAACGCAAGGCGGTCTGTTTCAAAGCGCCCGCAGCTGGGTTTCGAACGCGGTAGACGGGATTGCGACTTTCATTCTCAACTCCTTTGCCAGGGCGTTACCACGCGTATAAAATCTGTCAGATATGATCACTGTAGACTCGGGCAATAACAGGTTGTGGTATAATTAACTCCAGCATTTCCCTGTCTTCTTCATATTTGCGTTGCTTCGATTTCCACCATTATAAAGAAAATCAAATCGAGGCTTCGAATCTTTTCCAGACTCTAAATTAGCCACGGATACCCTCGGGGCAGACAAAAACATCAGGAACTGCCCAATAAATGCCCTCCGTCCTACAATAAATATCGCATTCTTTGAGGACAGACGGTAATCCTGGAGGATTCAGTCCTGATTTATGTGATGAGGGGTTCTGAGAATGAGTGGGTGGCAAGAGTGATCTGTCCGATGGTGGTGATCGATAGTGCGTCACAACGAATGGCTAGGGGTCAGTGTTTGAATTTCATGTGTTTGAGAATGTTCATGGCCAGTTTATGGCCGCTAGGCGGGAGTAAAATATTCGGTGTCATGATCGTGTTTCCATGTGTTTCCATTGAGGTACATTATTCATTGATCAATACGAATGTCCAGTATGATATGAAAGGCTTCGTAGCCAAGTAGTTACCGGCCTGCTTCAAGTACCGAAGGTTGTGGCTTCGATTCCGGGTTACGACATTACTCCCTGCCGTACACCTCTCTACTCCCTGCCGTACACCTCTCTATCCACTGTCGCACTCCTCACTACTCCCTGCCGTACTCCTCTCTACTCCCTGCCGTACTTCTCTCTACTCCCTGCGGTACTTCTCTCTACTCCATGTCGTACTTCTCTCTACTCCCTGCCGTACACCTCTCTACTCCCTGCCGTACTTCTCTCTACTCCCTGCCGTACTTCTCTCTACTCCCTGTCGTACTTCTCTCTACTCCCTGTCGTACTTCTCTCTACTCCCTGCCGTACTCCTCTCTACTCCCTGCCGTACTTCTCTCTACTCCCTGCCGTACACATCTCTACTCCCTGCCGTACTCCTCTCTACCCCCTGTCGTACTCCTCTCTACTCCCAGCTGTACTCCTCTCTACTCCCTGCCGTACTCCTCTCTACTCCCTGCCGTACTCATCTCTACTCCCTGCCGTACTCCTCTCTACTCCCTGCCGTACTCATCTCTATCCACTGTCGTACACCTCTCTACCCACTGTCGTACACCTCTCTATCAACTGTCGCACTCCTCACTACTCCCTGCCGTACTCCTCTCTACTCCCTGCCGTACTTCTCTCTACTCCCTGCCGTACTTCTCTCTACTCCCTGTCGTACTTCTCTCTACTCCCAGCTGTACTCCTCTCTACTCCCTGCCGTACTCCTCTCTACTCCCTGCCGTACTTCTCTCTACTCCCTGTCGTACTTCTCTCTACTCCCTGCCGTACTCCTCTCTACTCCCTGCCGTACTCCTCTCTACTCCCTGCCGTACTTCTCTCTACTCCCTGTCGTACTTCTCTCTACTCCCTGCCGTACTCCCTGCCGTACTCCTCTCTACTCCCAGCTGTACTCCTCTCTACTCCCTGCCGTAGCCGGATTCACGAATTTTCTCTGACAATCCTGGGGGTCGTCGCTGGCGCTTGTGCTGCGATTTCGGCAGGCGGCTCTGGGGAAAGAGACCGAGCCATATGGGATAAAACACGGTGCAATGTAGTCGATACTCTTGTCTTTAAAACTTTATTATAGTGTTCCTTCTTCGTGCACAGACTCTAAGCTGAATGTATTAAACCTGTTTATGGTATTTCTTTTACGTCGACAGACTCTACGCTGCGTGTATTAAAGAAAACTGCAGAAACTTGAGTTTGCTGAGATTTCCTTAGAGATTGTTTTTGTCTTTTCAAACACGCCATATCTATAAATTACTGGTGTCACCGACTGTCTGCGAATTAAACAATGATATGTTCTTACGCTGGGCTTTATCGAAATGGTATTGTAAGTAAGTTGCATGACCTTAACAAGACGTCGCAATCAGCCTAGCATTTTTTGCGGTTTGTAATTTTGTAGGCAATTTTACATTCAGTAGTTTGCCGTTGACAAACTGCCTTGTCTACAGATGCTTGGCATGTCATGGCCCTACCGGACTGCGCAATGTACCCCAGAATGACTGACATGTTATGGCTGTACGCAATATGTTCAACGTGAACGAAGTTAAAAACAAAAGTATGGGAGGGTTCAAGAACTGCCTCGTCCTGTAGGCAACGTCGTGTACTTCCCAAGTATCATCATGCGACTGTATGTTGATCAAAGATCAAGAGAGGAGATGCTGGACAGTTTGCCATTAAGGCACGGAGAAATATCCGTATCAGAAATGACTGGAAACACAATAGACAGAAAGCTGTGGACAGACATGATCACCAACGCCACACGGCATGGTCTGTTGTTGTTTGTCCATCAAGAATGATGATGACCATTCATTTCATCCAGTGGGGTTGAAGGTGTGGAGCCGTGGGTTCTAAGATGGCTGATAAGGCCTATTTTGGCTCGAAATGTTCTTTGACAATGTGGACAAAGAATGCTTGACGTCTCTGGAGGAGGATTTCCTGCAGTGGTTTTTCTGTCCTGCCTTTTCTTCACAGCTCTTGCAGTCCTGGTTGCCTCACATATGACTGCACCTTTGCGCAATGATGCACGCCACGAATTTCGGTCTCTGGCTGCAGCCTCCCAGGTGTCATGATGAATTCCAAAAGCATTCAGTGAAATTTTCAGAGTGTCTTTAAAACGTTTCCTCTGGCCACCTTGGGAGCGTTTACCACAACGCAGTTCGCTGTAAAAAATTCGTTTAGGGAGCCTGTGATCTGGCATGCGAGTCAAGTGACCAGCCCAGCGAATCTGATTCTTCATCAGTAGAGTGTGGATACTGGGCATGGATGCTCTTTCTAGGACTTCAGTGTCTGGAATCTTGTCTTGCCATTTAATCTTCAGTAGCTTCCTTAGGCAGACTGTGTGGAAGTGGTTTAATTTCCTAGCGTGTCGCTGATAAACAGTCCAGGTTTCACAAGCATATAGCAGTGTGGATAATACAACTGCTTTGTAGACTTTTAGCTTTGTTTGCAGGCTTATTCCAGTTCTGTCCCATACATTCTTGTACAGTCTGCCAAAGGCTGCACTGGCCTTGGAGATTCTTGCATTCACTTCGTCATCGATTGTGGCAGCTTGTGACAGGGTGCTGCCAAGATAGGTAAATTTGTCCACAACACTTAGTCTATGATCATTCACTTTGATATTCGGCACAGTGTGATTATTCCCTGGAGCTGGCTGGTACATAACTACAGTCTTCTCCAAGTTGATATTGAGCCCAAAGTTGGCACAGGCATGTGAGAAAGCTGAAACATTATGTTGCATGTCCGCCTCTGAGTTGGCGTATAGAGCGCAATCATCAGCAAACAGGAGCTCTCTGACGGTGCCGCTGTTAATTTTGGTTTTAGCTTTCAGCCTTCTGAGATTGAATAACTTTCCATCCATACGGTAGTTGATGTCTATTCCAATGTCGTCGTTCTCGAAGGCATTCATCAACATGGCTGAAAACATGAGGCTGAACAGTGTTGGTGCCAGGACACATCCTTGCTTCACTCCATTGGTGACAGGAAAGGGTTCAGACAGCTCACCATTTTCCTGTACTCTTGCCTGCATGCCGTCATGAAATAGCCGCACTATTTGGACAAACTTTCGTGGACAGCCATATTTTGCCATAATCTTCCACAGTCCTTCTCTGCTGACTGTATCAAAAGCCTTGGTAAGGTCAATGAAAGTGGAGAACATTTCGCAGTTCTGTTCCTGACATTTCTCTTGCAGCTGCCTTGCAGCGAAAATCATGTCAACAGTTCCACGTTCTTTTCTGAAGCCACATTGACTCTCAGGAAGAAGACCTTGATCGAGATGGGCTGTGAGGCGATTGAGAAGAATTCTGGCGAGTATCTTCCCTGCAATTGAAAGCAAGGAGATGCCTCGGTGGTTGTCACAGGATTGGCGGTTTCCTTTACGTTTGTAAAGGTGGACTATTGACGCGTCCTTAAAATCTTGTGGCATGGTCTCGTTCATCCATATGTTTGTGAAGACTTGGTGAAGCTGCTCTGTTAGGACCGGCCCACCTGCCTTGTATATCTCTGCTGGGATGGAGTCAGGACCAGGTGCCTTGCCGCTGGAGAGTTGCTGGATGGCTTTGTTTATTTCCACTATGGTTGGCAGGTCATCAAGAGTCTCATTGGTGGGAACTTGAGGAAGGCAATTGATGGTTTCATCATCGAAGAAGGAAGTTGCATTTAAGATGTTGCTGAAATGCTCTGCCCAGCGTTGGAGGATTTCTTTCTTATCGGTGACCAATGTTCCCCCGTCTGCACTGAGGAGGGGAACTATGCCTGGTGATGAAGGACCATAGACCGCTTTCAGTGAGTCGTAGAAGTTTTTCATATCGTGGCTGTCAGCAAAGCCCTGAATTTCATCAGCTTTGCTGCTCAGCCAGGAGTCCCGCATGTGCCGAAGTTTCTGCTGCACTACTCTCTGAATGTTCTTGAAAGCATCTTTTTTTGATGTTGACTTTGGGTCATTCAAATGTGCCTTGAGGAGAAGATGTTTCTCGGCCAGCAATTGGTTGATGTCTTCGGAATTTTCATCAAACCAGTCTTTATGCTTTCGGGGGGCTGGACCCAGGATTTCCATAGCAGTGTTGTAAATCGTGTCCTTTAGGGCTCTCCATTCTGTTTCTGTATCCTGTTTAGCTTCAGCATTGGGCTTGAGGCGGTCTTCCAGCATATTTTCAAACGACTGCTGCATTTTCTTGCTGTTTAGGCGGGTGACATTTAGCTTTGTTTGCATTTTCGCCCCTTGAGGACGCCGTGGTGGCCTGATGTGGATGTTCATTTTCGAGACAATGAGACGATGGTCTGTCCAACATTCAGGCACCACACATGGATTTTGTCACTCGAACGTCTTGTCTGTCACTCCTCCTGACGATGACATAGTCAATGAGGTGCCAGTGTTTCGAGCGAGGGTGCATCCACGATGTCCTATTTCTCATGGGGAGACGGAAAATTGTGTTCGTAATCAGGAGATCATGTTCGGCACAAGTCTGAAGGAGGCGGAGTCCATTGCTGTTACAATTTCCGACTCCATGCTTTCCAATAATGCCACTCCAAGAGGTGGTGTCCGTGCCTACTCTGGCATTGAAATCCCCAAGGAGTATAAGTTTGTCTCCTTTGGGAACAGATGTTAATACATTGTGCAGGTCCTCATAGAACTTATTCTTGACATCATCTTCGTTGGTCATAGTTGGTGCGTAGACACTCACAATGGTTGCGTGCTTCCTTCCATTCAGCAGAGGCAACTTCATGGTCATGAGCCTGTCGTTTACAGCCTTTGGAAATCCAGCTAATTTGCCGACCAGGGCCGACTTAATGGCAAATCCCACACCGGATTGGCGTCTTTCCTCGCTTTTCCTTCCACTCCAGAAAAATGTGTAGCCGGCACCAATTTCACAGATTTGGCCTTCTTCTGCAAGTCGTGTCTCGCTCAAGGCTGCAATGTCGATGTTGTACCTGCCGAGCTCTCTCCCAATCAGTGCTGTTCGTCTCTCTGGACCCGACGCGCCGTCTCTGTCAAGTAGGGTGCGTACATTCCAAGTTCCAATTGTTAAGGGAATATGGTTTACTCTTTTAGCTTTGCTTGTTTTATCTTTCTTTGTATGTCGACCGCAGTTTAGGGTACCCACCAACCGCGGCTAGCTGGTTAGGTAGTGATGAAGCAGACAATGTTTAGGGCACCTTTTCTAGCCCCTTCCTCATGCTATGGAGGTGAGCAGTGTGTTCCTATAGAGGGCTGCTCAGTCGCTCAGGGGGCTGCCGAATCCCACTGCTGCTCCGGTCAGTAGAAGACGGCCATATGGCCTGAGCCGCCTGTGTGCAGGTCTGCGACTACGGCTGCCAGCGTACCCACGCCTGCCGCTTTACCGCTCGCCCATCGCCACAGGGCTTGAAGGTGATATGTGACGTTGGATGAAGAATGACTTGCGCGATGACTTGGATTAAAGTGAGGAAGAGTTGCGCAATTCGTCGACCTCACTCTCTCGCCTGAGTCCATCTGAGTCCAGTGGCAAGACAAGTCGAGACGATTGAAGACGAATACAGGTGCAGTGGATGACCAGGGCGCTCTACGTGCCTTGCCGTGCTCATTACGTTCCACAACGCTTTGCAGGTAAACGCCGTCTTGCCCGTTGAATCAGGAATGATTTCTTCCGCGCAGTCTGCCGAATCCTGTCTTCACATGCTGGGTAGGCATACCCTAGTTTACCTCTTGGTTTGACACCAAATCGGATACCCATGCCTGGTTTAGCCAGCCTCTCACAGCTGTTGCCCGGGGGGTGGCCGCTGTCGCATGCTGACAGCTACTAGGAGCCACAGGCACGAGCTGGGTGTCAGACTTGGACCAGTGGGGGATGGGTCCTGAAAGGACATGAGAGCCATCCTTACCAAAGGTGCTACCAATGCCTGACACCCCGTACCCCCCCCCCCCCCCGTTCAACGTGAACGAAGTTAAAAACAAAAGTATGGGAGGGTTCAAGAACTGCCTCGTCCTGTAGGCAACGTCGTGTACTTCCCAACTATCATCATGCGACTGTATGTTGATCAAAGATCAAGAGAGGAGATGCTGGACAGTTTGCCATTAAGGCACGGAGAAATATCCGTATCAGAAATGACTGGAAACACAATAGACAGAAAGCTGTGGACAGACATGATCACCAACGCCACACGGCATGGTCTATAAGAAGATTGGCAGTACACGAGACAGAAGGCTGTGGACAGACATGATCACCAACGCCACACGACATGGTCTATAAGAAGATTGGCAGTACACGAGACAGAAGGCTGTGGACAGACATGATCACCAACGCCACACGGCATGGGCTATAAGAAGATTGGCAGTACACGAGACAGAAGGCTGTGGACAGACATGATCACCAACGCCACACGGCTTGGACTATCAGAAGAAGTCTACCATTGCTTTCTGAACAAAAGACGCTCATACCTTTGAGAAAATCAACGCAATGCGGCCTGCTTCTAAATGTTACGCGGCTTATTTCTAACCCGGTATGCGGGATTGCGAATCGCGTTCGCTAGCACTTTGCCACAGACACTCGCCATTACCAACTAGACACCCTTACAAACTTGTCATCATTAGTCAGGTCTATGATACATCTGAACCCATAACTATGGAATATGGATAGTGGAACCCACAGCAATACTGAAACATGGAGATCCTTAAAAGACACGGAGGAGAGAATAGGGGACAGGGATGGATAGTAAGGAGTGTACAGTTAGGTTAGCCGCCAGACACGATTTGGCAGAAGGCCTATGTCCCAACGGAGGATTCGTCAGAAAAAATAGAAATGTTGGAAATTCTTGTCACGGGACTTCCATCATTCCAAAAGTTCTATGGGAGAGAACCGCTGAGAGTCTCTGTAGAACAATCAATACAGTCGCTTAAAAAAAAAAAGCGACTGTATTGATTGTTCTACAGAGACTCTCACAGTGAAGGGCCTTAATACACCCCTCATGCACATTTAGGTATAAGGTGCTAGAACTACATGTTAATAGACCAATAGTCACTCGATGGGTGCTGTGGTCAGAATCATGTCCGTCGCCTTCCTTCTCAAGACACATCCTGGTAAATATTTAGGCTGGGTCCATCTGTCAGCCCGTGTTCATTTTTAAAATCGCCCTCGAAGCGGAGTTGAAATTATTACCATCTGGCTGGAACACGAGCTGCCACCTCGTCAGCAAAGCTTCCCTAGGCGATGAAAGCAGGGATAAAACAAAGCCAGGCATTCAGTGCAGCATTGTGGGAACGGAATGCGACCTTCGACCTTAGTGGCACCCCACACCCATTTCTACGTTAGTGAATTGAGCCGGACTTGCCCAGCGTGGGGAATCCTGCCAACATTTGTGGGCGTGGCTAATGTAAACATTCAACAACACGGGGTTCTAGATTTTTGTGAGGGGTAGTCCAGTGCAGTGTCTCAAGTATACGTACAGATACAGACATACAGGCAGACAGACAGATGGGCGGACGGACGAATAACAACCCGGATTTGACCTTTCTGTGAGGTGTAACCGTGTGCAGTGTCTTAACTATCGGTGAAGAGATAAGCCGACAGATGACGGGCGAACTGACAGATACATAGACGGACAGATAGATGAAGGGACAGACTGACCAGGGAGGAAGCAGATGCAATTTTCCGTGTTTGGCTTGTGTTTTTGCTTGTACTAACGTCACATTTGACTTCCTCAACGTCTCTTTTACTCAATCTAGCCATCTCTTCCTGGGCCGCCCCCTCGCCTTGTAGCCCGTTGTTCTCACGTAGAACGCTCTAGCCGCGGGGTGATCGTGTTCCATTCTAGCTAAATGTCCGAACCATTTAATTCTTTCGTGCTCTATAAGATCAGTAATAGGTGTTATTATCTTTGGGCTCAATATCAATTTGGAGAAGACTGTAGTTATGTACCAGCCAGCTCCAGGGAATAATCACACCCTGCCGAATATCAAGGTGAATGGTCATAAACTAAGTGTTGTGGGCAAATTCACTAATCTTGGCAGCACTGTGTCACAAGCTGCCACAATTGATGATGAAGTGAATGCAAGAATCTCCAAGGCCAGCGCGGCCTTTGGCAGACTGTACAAGAATGTATGGGACAGAAATGGAATAAGCCTGCAAACAACGCTGAAAGTCTTCAAAGCAGTTGTATTATCCACACTGCTATATGCTTGTGAAACCTGGACTGTTTATCAGCGACACACTAGAAAATTAAACCACTTCCACACAGTCTGCCTTAGGAAGTTACTGAAGATTAAATGGCAAGACAAGATCCCAGACACTGAAGTCCTAGAAAGAGCGTCCATGCCCAGTATCCACACTCTACTAATGAAGAATCAGATTCGCTGGGCTGGTCACTTGACTCGCATGCCAGATCACAGGCTCCCTCAACGAATTTTTTACGGCTTGTTGCGTTGTGGTAAACGCTCCCAAAGCGGCCAGAGGAAACGCTTTAAAGACACTCTGAAAATCTCACAGAATGCTTTTGGAATTCATCATGACACCTGGGAGACTGCAGCCAGAGACCGAAATTCGTGGCGTGCATCATTACGCAAGGGTGCAGTCACTTGTGAGGCAACCAGGACTGCAAGAGCTGTGAAGAAAATACAGAACAGAAAAACCACTGCAGGAGATCCTCCTCCAGAAACATCAAGCATTCTTTGTCCACATTGTCAAAGAACATTTCGAGCCAAAATAGGCCTTATCAGCCATCTTAGAACTCACGGCTCCATACTTTCAACTCCACTGGATGAAATGAATGGTCATCATCATTCTTGATGGACAAACAATAGACAGACAACACTAGGTGTTATCCCTACACTTGCTCTTATTCTCACTCTTCTATCTCTATCTGTTCCCGTTTTTCCAGCCGTGCTTATTGCGCTTCTCATCTCACACGATGTTATTCTACGGCTGTGAAACCACAACTCTGGAATACGGACTGTTACTGATCACGTGACCACCCTGGCTCACTAATGAGTATTAACGTGGGGGGTTAGCAGCGAGAGGATCCATTTCATTGCACCGGGTATTCCCCCAGCGGTTCCGGGGCGAAGGCGTCATGGACGCAATTCGTAATCTCGCATACCGCGTTCGAAACACAACTGCGAGCGATTTGGAAGCAGACTGCCTTGCATTAATTTTAATAGTAAACAAGAATTTGACGTCGTGTCAGTCTTTCCAAGCAAGGGATTCAGATAAGTACCTTTAATTAATTTAATATTGTCATAGTGTGTTTCATGTAGGTTTGTGTCGGTTTGTATTTGTTTGTCGTGTGCTGACGAAGGCTTTGGCCGCAACGTCCAATTTGTCTCTTGTAGTCGTGTTTTAGTAAAGCTCACAATCTACTTCTCGTTTCTTGGGTGATTCATTCAGTAGTTTTAATACAATGGTATGAGTGCCGGTCGTTCAAAAAGCAATGGTAAACCAATAAACGTAAGCTTGCCAAGAATTCACAACCAGCCAAAATATACTGCGGTTGACTGCGACGTCCTGTAAAGGATATGCAACTTTTTTTAAAATCCCACATAGCTTGGTTTATTTCCTTTCTACTGTTTATCGACAGCTTCGCACAGTGCACGAACTTCGTAGTCCCAGCAGCAACGCCCAGGCATTTCAGAGAAAACTGCACTCGGAAGCCAAATGACGTACAGTTGTCCGGAAATGACACCATGACTTTCAGAGCGGAAGGCAGGAAGCTAACCGCTCGGCCACCTAGGCTCCTTATACAATAGATGTAATAGTTACCCCGTGTGTCATCAACATCGTACTTATATGGTTTTTCGTGACTGGCATTCTGACCTACACAGCGCGTCCTGTTTATCTCTTTTCCTAATCCTTTGTCCTGTCAGTTCTTCCCGGAAGTGCTAAATCGCCCACTTGCGTAAAGGTCACAATAATGGCACATTAGCCACACCGGATGCTCCACGGTATCTCATCTATTGTTTGTGCCTAATTGTTCTATGGAACTAAATCCTGGAGACTACGTGTATAAAATCCCCGGAGAAAACGGTGCAGACCTGTAAATATTTTATCAAATGCTTTACAAGTTTCACAGTTCGCCGCAGTCGGTTCCAGGAGTTGGCAAACACAATCCACGTATCCCGAAGCTAGCTGTTGTAAGCCGACACCTTCAAAGGTTAAAAACACCTTTGTGAAGATATTATTTTTTCTTTCTCCTTGGCATTAGGAACAGCCAGACTTGGCGTCTGTAGCCGGTAAGTAATACATTCGTTTGCCTTCCGCCCGGTGTACATGTGTTCGGATCTCCTTTGCGTCTGAGCTTTGTTTGTTAAAAGGTTCTGTGCTAAAAACAAACATATCTTTCAACCTGAGAAAAATGAGATTTCGACCTAACGAAGTTTGTTTGGACCTAACGAAAACGGATTGGGAAGTAGGGGTGTGTCACAGTTAAGACTTAATATAAGTTGTTAATATGGTAGCAGACATGTTGTATTATAGCGCAATAACATGTAGCTATATAACCTCATGGCAGATACGAGAAATCGAGTAAGACGATTTATCATCCCATGGCACTGAAACATTTCAGTTAATATGCCCCCCCCCCCCACCCCCAGATCAGCCCGACCTAGAGTGGATAAAATGGAAGTGTTTGCAGAAGTAAAGGAGACCCTTGTCAAAATGGCCACATCACCTGTCGATTGTCACATGCTCTTCAAATATGACATGATCACCATATACAGAATGCGATTCATGACGGACAAAGGGATTATTTATTTTACCACTAGTCAGTAATACATTGTTGGCTAGACACGGATGACTATTTTACCACTAGTCAGTAATATATTGTTGGCTAGACACGGATGACTATTTTACCACTAGTCAGTAATATATTGTTGGCTAGACACGGATGACTATTTTACCACTAGTCAGTAATACATTGTTGGCTAGACACGGATGACTATTTTACCACTAGTCAGTAATACATTGTTGGCTAGATATGGATGACTATTTTACCATTAATTAGTCAGTAATATATTCAATATTTCGTTGGCTAGTAATACATTCGCACGCAAACACTTGGGGTCATGTTTGTTGTTTAATTGACTTATTATTTGATTGTTTTGAATGACTGATTTCTCTATTGGACTGTAGACGATCTTCATCTCATTTGAAGTTATCCACTCGGTTTCGACCCCATACTTGTTATGTCAAACTAGGGCAATGTTTCGCACCCTAGTTGTGGTCTTCACCCAGGGTTAGAACCTGGCAGACTGCAACGGTGGCTTTGGGTTTGATGAACACAATATTACAATTCCCCAACATGCCGGATCGAGGGTTGGAAATCAGACGCAGGCGATTTTAAATCACATCGCTGTGCGTTGATTTCTACTTTTGTGCGCTAGCTTCTCCACAAAGCAATGGCAAACTATGAAACGTAAAATTGCTTAGTACATCGGAAACAGCGAAAACAATGCTGGTGTTTATTGCGACGTCCGGTAAAGAACATGCAACTAACTGTCAGGGCCTTTACCTCTGCTCTGAAGTTACTTCAGAATGTATCCAGTTGCCACTGACTGTGTTTTCTTTGCTTCACTTCTTTAGATTCAGGACAATTCTTACGCCTCTATTTTCTGTTGAATTGTTTGATGATCCATCTGAATATGCATGGGTCCAAGGGCTATTTTGATATTGTTCTTGTTTGTAGTTTAGTCGTGTCACTTCTATCTCTTTCATTCTGTGTTCTTTTTCTCAATAGCAGGTATGCTTTCTATCATTTCAGGCAGATTTGAAATATGGCATGAGTATATTTTATTAACACAGAATGTCCAATAGTTTGAAGAACAAAAGAATTAAATAGATCTAACATAAATTTGTTAATTATATTTTAACAGTACAATAAGAACAAAGTGATTTCCTAACGTCCTCTAGGGAAGTATCCTTTATAGATTTGTTCTTGTTGTCCCGCTGATGAAGACTTGGACCGAAATGTTCGCCTGGTTTTTAAATATTTTTTTTTTTCATCCGTTGAACTTCGTAATAATTTTACTCGACTTTTTAATAAATGTTATTGTTCTTCTAAGCCCATATCATATGGTATTGTTGATTATGTCTGTCCACAACCTTCTGTTTCTTGTACTGCCAATCATTTCTGATACTGATATTTCTCTATGCCATGATATCAACCTGTCCAGCACCTTACCTCTTGTTGTCTCCCTGCCTTTCTTTCCCTCCAACTTTCTGTTGTGATTGTAACCTTCAGCTTTCCCCTTCTAGTGACATGCTCAAATAATGCGGGCCGTCTTCCCCTGATTCGTCACAATGACTATAGACGAAAATGTGATTCTTTTGAGCTCAAATGTTACTGAAAAGATTTTACAATATCATAGACCAAGAGGAAGAAATATACTTATATTCTATAGGATCTGAATATCGGAGAAAACTGACGCATAAAGAGTATCACGTCTCGGAAACTGAAATAATTTCGCCATATTAACTGCTGCGCTAGCTTACATCATTGAATTTGACCTCCAATATCAAAGCCAATCGAAGAGTAGGAATGTAACAAGAAGAATAGATTTAATAGAATTATATGCGTCTATTTAAGTCGAAAGTATTTTTAAGACCATATATTGTATTTTAATTCATACAGCGTGCCAATCAAAATTATGCCACGTGCCGCGCTTGTCACGCGGGCTGTAGGTTGCCGACGCCTGCTTTAGTGGGTTACTAAATAGAGACATGAAAACATTCGTATAATTACCAAACGCGATTAATTTGTTCTGCATGCAGAGTATAACAGAGCGTGACAGGAATGCGTGAGACAAATTTTACGCTAACAACCGTGTCAGGTGAGATCAAGTGGGCAATTATGAAGTTATAACAGACATTTAACAATAAGAAGAATATTCTCTGCAATGTAGCTTGGTCAATCGACATAAACAAAACAGTTCTTATGAGCCATATTGAGCTAATCCTGGTGTACGGTAGGGTATTATGGACAATTAGCAGACAAGTGAGGAAGAATGTGGACGCTGCGGAGATGTGGATTTATAGAAGAATTTTGAGAATATCGTGAACGGATTGAAAGGACAATGAAGATTTCTTGACAGGAGTTGACTCATGAAGAGAATTGATTACTCGCATCACAAGAGGACAGTTCACACTCTTTGAGCATGTCATGAGAAAATGGAAGCTAGAAGGGGAAGGTTGGAGGAGTAGAGAGGCAGGGAAAGACCAAAAGAGAAGATGCTTGACCATTTGACAGCATAGCATGGGGGAACATCGGTGTCGGACATGATTGGCTGCACAAGAGACAGAAGGTTGTGGACAGACATGATCACCCACGCCACTATAAGAAGATTGTCAACACAAGGGACAGAAGGCTGTGGACAGACATGATCACCAACGCCACTATAAGGTAACAGGCTCAAGTTGGCAGCTGCTTTCTTTCAATATTTCCTTGTTGACCTCTGAGTGCGTACGAAGAATGACAGGACGAAGATCACCAGATAAAGCAAACACTAAGAATGGGATGTATTGTATCACTGTATATGTTCTCTCTCTCTCTCTCTCTCTCTCTCTCTCTCTCTCTCTCTCTCTCTCTCTCTCTCTCTCTATCTATCTATCTATCTCTCTCTCTCTCTCTCTCTCTCTCTCTCTCTAGAAACGTTAGAGAGAGAGAGAGAGAGAGAGAGAGAGAGAGAGAGAGAGAGAGAGAGACATCACAGAGAGGCCAGGAATACGTGTTGAGAGTTAAAATATAAACAATTTATGTTGTGCAGATGACATAGAATTGAATGAGAAACATACAAATAGTCTGCAACACATTTGGGACATTGAAGTAATGGAGAGTGTTTAAAAAAAATGTTCCTTGGATATCAAGAAAATAGAAATGAGGGTTACATCAAAGTAAAATACAGGCTTGACTTCCACTTCAATATGGTGGATAGGCGTACGATTCGTTCAAGCTTTGGAAGGTTCTTGCTTCTTGCCTCGGTTCGCTTAGGCATTGTCCTCATTTTGGACTATGATTCTGTCGCCCAGCTAACTGAGTACTTGGTGCGACACTGTGAGCTGTGGATTTCATGTGTTATATCATCTGTTCGTGACAGTTTGTATTCAGAAAAATAGCCGGTGACCGGTCGCTGAACTATTAGAGTGCCTTTTTTCAGTAATGTGTGTGCTAGTGGCGGACTGTTGTGTTGGTATTATGGCATGTACCTTATGGACAAATGCGTGCGCGTGCTATTGAATTTTTCTTGAGTGCTATCTGTACCACTTTTCACATTAAACAATGAGGTGAGATTCACTGTCACAGGAAAGGTGCATTATGGGAGTCACAGGAAAGGTGCATTATGGGACTACCCGTTGCCGTGAAGTTGGAACCGCAACTATCGTATAGCAACGACAAGACAGACAAACGTGCTAGCCATCTGACTACGATGTTACTATGCCATTAGGTGCTGTCCAACATTTGCACCAATCACCGTGCTATATTGATGTTACATGTTCATGTTGGGTACATTTTCTATTGTCCCATTTTGTTTACCGGGGCAACGACAAGCCAGGTCAATGAACCCTCTGATTTAAAGCAAATGCAGACTTCGAAATGCGTCATAGAGATGAAGGCACTGACCGCGCTAATAACCAGAGATATAGGAGCTGTGGTAGCGTGGTGGCAAGGAGCGTGAGACATGGGAGCTATGGTAGCGTGGTGACCATGAGCGTGAGATATGGCTTTTGTGATAGCATGGTGGCTAGGAGCGTGAGAAATGGGTTCTGTGGTAGCGTGTTGGCCAGGAGCGTGAGACATGGGAGTTGTGGTAGCATTGTGGCCAGGAGAGTGTGACATGGGAGCTGTTGTAGCATGGCGGCCAGGAGCGTGAGACACGGTAGCCGTCGTAACGTGGTGGCCAGGAGCGTGAGACATGGTTGCTGTAGTGGCATGGTGGCCAGGAGCGTGTGACAGGGGAGCTGAGGTAGCGTGCTGTCCAGTAGCAAGTGACATAGGAACTGTGGTAGCGTGGTGGCCAGGAACGTGAGACATGGGAGATGTGGTAGCGTGGTGGCCAGGAGCGTGTGACATGGGATCTGTGGTAGCGTGGTGGCCAGGAACGTGAGACATGGGAGCTGAGGTAGCGTGCTGTCCAGTAGCAAGTGACATAGGAACTGTGGTAGCGTGGTGGCCAGGAACGTGAGACATGGGAGCTGTGGTAGCGTGGTGGCCAGGAGCGTGTGACATGGGATCTGCAGCAGTGAGGCGGCCAGGAGCTTCACTGCTAGCCCGGAAATCATGGGTTCGAATCCGCATTGGGATGGATTTTTCGTGGGTCCCAGGTCGACCCAGCCTAAAATGAGTGCCAGGAAATGTAACAAAGAAGTGGGGCCGCTGGTGCAGTCCCTATCAACTACCGAGTGCCGATCAGGCAACAAAAGCGAGGATCTGGCACCATATGTCAAATTTTTAGGTAAAATTCATCTTACTATCACTGCCTGGAATTCTGAACATTTGTTTTCACATTTTTATTTTCTCTCCATTATTCTCATTGTTTCATGTGCTTATTCTTCCCATCGTGTTCTTATGTCTAAATGTACTCACTGGAGTGTCTTCTCCGTGATTATATGTTGTTGTTTTTTTGTGTATTTATTTTTTTGCGGATGAGCTCTAGTCGCCGCAATGTCCTGTGTTTTTCGTAATTCTGTTCTGTAAAGCTGCATTACTTTGTGCTATTTTATATTGTACAATTTTGGTCGACCAGGATGTTCCCCATAGCTAATGACAATTGCCACGTCATTCAGTAATATTTATGAGTCGTGTAGTATTTATTTTTGTATTTCCCCCAGGCCTTTATAATGCATATTTTTCATATTGTTGTTGTTCTCAGTTAGCCTCAAGTAATTTATGGATGAAATAATGTATTAGGGGCGTTCATTTGAAACCGTTCCAGCGGCTTTATTACAAAAGCATGAAAGAAACATTAACAGCTGTGTTAGAATTAAACAAAACATTCATTTTGAATTAATTATGTACCATGGTTTGGTCAGAATAAGTCGCCGTATGCATTCAGGCAAGCATCCCATTGCTTAGGTAGGCGGCGAATGCCGCTCGTAAAAAAAAAAGATTGTGGTTACTCACTGAACCAAGTGCTTACCGCGTTCATTACGACGTCATCTGTGTGAAATCGTTGCTCCTTGAGAGCTTTTTTTAGAGGACCGAACAAATGAAAATCACATAGTGACAAATCAGGACTATAGGCTGGATGTTGCAGAATTTCCCACTTCATCCTTGTTAATGCTTCCTGCACAGTCTTTGCGACATGCAGACGAGCACTATCGTGCAACAAAATCGCACCGCGAGAAAGCATGCGGGTCGTTTATTCTTGATGGCTTTTTGCAGCTTGTCTAATGTTTGCAAGTAGTGGGTAGAGTTGATGTTGATACCAGGTTCTTTAAAGTCGACCAATAATAGCCCTTCATGGTAAAATTTAAAAAAAAGTGCTCGGCATAACCTTACCAGCGGAAACCTGTAACTTGAATTTTTTGGCTTTTGGTGATCCAGCATGCTTCAATTCCGTGCTCTCTCTTTTGCCGCTCGGCACAAGGTGGTGACACCATGATTCACCGCTTGCCACTATGCGGAAGAGAAATGCATCACCCCCCACTCTGTAACGCAGCAAGTGTTTCAAACACCATCCCATGCTTTCCTCTTTTTGGTGGCCGGTCAACATCCGTGGTACCCACTGTGAACACACCTTCCGATATTGCAGTTTCTCACGAACGGAATTTTGAATTGTCCCAATTGACATATCAAATTATTTCGCTAGTGAACGTACGCTTCGAAAACGGTTCGTCTGTACTGCTGTATCAATTTTGGCGATGTTTTTTTTTTTTCTGTTGCAACAATATGAACTTGATCCGGCCGTCGAAGATCTGTCGTGAGCTGAAGTTCTTTCCGAAACATTTGTGCCCAGTCTGTCACTGTTGTCTTCGACACACATTTGTTACCGTACGCTGCGTGCATTCTTCGATGAATGTCCACTGGTCGACATCCTTCAAATGAAAAAAAAACTGAATCACCGCTCTTTGAGCTTCTTTGGGCGGATTTTGGAATCAACCCGGCCATTTTCTCAACGGTCAGAAACAGAACCTATGTATCATGTAACGATAAGCACTTGCTATTTTATTCATTGGTCAGTACTTATCACATGACTATGACATGATCATGTCCAACGTACGCAATTACGTGCTCTCTCTTTTGCCGCTCGGCACAAGGTGGTGACACCATGATTCACCGCTTGCCACTATGCGGAAGAGAAATGCATCACCCCCCACTCTGTAACGCAGCAAGTGTTTCAAACACCATCCCATGCTTTCCTCTTTTTGGTGGCCGGACGGATTTCAAATTAACACCCCTTATATGAAAGAGAGCGATACAAGGGCGGAATGTTAGACGGGCCTGCGTGCTCAATTCTTAACCCTGCGAAAATAAAGTTTGTTCGTTCGTTTGTTTGTGCGTTCGTTAGTTTCCTGTAGGTTATTAAACGAATCATATTTCCTGTACGCATCTCCCCAACAAAGATATTTATATTATTTAAATTACGGAAACTTGCGTCTATCCATCAGATATGGATAATTTATTTATGAGTTTAATACAGTCTTGTTGTTTGTGTGTGGCTGTCATTGCGCCGTCTGTATTATTTCAGAAGTGTGAAAGACCTGGATGCTGGAGAGAAGACACGCTGAGAAAATCAGTTGAATTTGGTTCGTTCGTAGTTCACACGCGGGCTCCTTCTACTAGTAAATGCCACTACTAGCCTATTACCGGTGTTCTTCGCCATTAGGTGAACCCACTCCGACTTTTGAGGTACTTGTAATTTACACCCCCAAGTCAAGGTCGAGACGTCAACATTTCAGTCCAACTGACCGGTGGAGGGGTTTATCCACTTGTCCTTGCTGACACCTGTTTTTGGATAAATAGAAAGTTTGTCACTGGAGCTCACGGGGAAACAGAAATATAGGGAGACATGGACACACACGGAGAGGAGACTTAGAGAAACAGAAATATGGGGAGACCTGGACCCACGCAGAGAGGAGACTTAGAGAAACAGAAATATAGGGAGACCTGGATACACACGGAGAGGAGACTTAGAGAAACAGAAATATAGGGAGACCTGGACACACACGGAGAGGAGACTTAGAGAAACAGAAATATAGGGAGACACGGACACTCACGGAGAGGAGACTTATAGAAATAGACATATAGGGATACATGGACACACACGGAGAGGAGACTTGGAGAAACAGAAATATAGGGAGACATGGAAACACACAGAGAGGAGACTTAGAGAAACAGAAATATAGGGAGATATGGACACACACGAAGTGGAGACTTAGAGACCAAACTTAATACTTTTGGGAGGACCAGGAGAGATCTGTAGGAGACAGCAAAAGGCGGGAATTTCTTAATGGCTTAAGTTCCAATTGGAGATAACGGGAAGAAGAAGGAAGAGGAGAAATAGGATTTGGAGGAGGGGGATTTGGAGGAGGAGGATTTGGAGGAGGAGGAGGAGAAGAAGAAGAAGAAGAAGAAGAAGAAGAAGAAGAAGAAGAAGAAGAAGAAGAAGAAGAAGAAGAAGAAGAAGAAGAAGAAGAAGAAGAAGAAGAAGAAGAAGAAGCAACAGCATCAGCAGCAGCAGCAGCAACAGCAGCAGCAGCAGCAGAAGAAGAAGAAGAAGAAGAAGAAGAAAAATATTCTATTCATCCATCATCATTATGCAGCATTTCCATTGTAGAACATCGCTAGCCTCACGGAAAGATTCTACCCTTCCTCACTTCCCCTATGTCTGTTATGTACGTGTTCAAGGGTAAATATTCTGTTTATGTTCTGTTTATTTTCAATTTATGTTCTGTTTATGTTCATTTTATGTTCTGTTTATGTTTAGTTTATGTTCTGTCGGTTGGCACCTGCTCTGCCATTAAGGAGCCATGCCCTCCACTAATTTTGTTTTCTAAACCACGCTAATGTTTCCTGTCTGAAAGTATTTTAGTTTCCGAGACATGTGACTCTTCTCTTACTGTTTATGAGTGTACTATTTTACAACGGTATTCAAAAACTATGTCCTTAAGAAACAGTTTTGTTCTCTAGTGATTACGAGAGGGGCCAGGAATCACATCCGGCATGTTGCCACGGGAAACATTCATGTTGTCAACAGATTTCACTTTTATTTCTTTTTTTTTCTGGTGTTGTTGTCTGTTACTTCATACTCTTTAAACACAAAGTTGTCCCCAAGCAGTTTTCTCAATTGGGTCTGTAGTGTGATAGGGCCGTCACGTTTTTTTTTTCGTCGCCCTGCTACTGAGTTGAGTGCGTGGAGGGACACTGTGAGATGTGGATTTAATGTGGAGTACATTTACATCTGTCCGCTGTTGTGTGTGTCGTAAACTGCATGTTCGGCAATATGGTGGTCGCCGGTTGCTGAACTAACTGGGTTTTCCTTGTGGAAAAATGTATCGATGTTGGTTTTTTATTGACTGCTGCTTCGATTGACGATGAACTGTATTTTTCGTGGCGGACTTTTGTTTTGGCATTCTGGCAGCAGCATTATGCATAGTATACCTGTGCGGGCTGTTGGTTTGTCGAGACTCCTGACTGTTCCACTTTTCACATGGAGCAGAGAGGGGTATTTTGTGAGATATTCACTGGCACAGGAATGAAGCATTATAGGGCAAACCTTTGCCGCGACGTTGAAACTGCGACTAACTAATTAACATTTTGTAGGCCTTTGAGCAAGAGAGAATAGGAGAAATGATCATTATCACCCTCACTTAGCGAGACGACGAACGTTGGAGTGGAACTCTGATCCGAGAGCGCTTGTAATATTATCAGCGCAGTTACCTATCAGCTACTCTAACCCGCTCGCCGTTCATACTCTCTAACCTCAAATAAACAAACATAGTATTATTTGGCGCTCACAGAAGGAGAGAATCAAGTAGAGATTAGAGGACGCACTAGACAACTTTGTTTTGAATAAAATTTGAAAGCTATAATTACCGACCGGGATTCGAACCTGTCACCTCCAACTGATGACAACGCCTCGCTGCAGGAACAAGTGTACTTCGACGCACGACGAACTAGACACTCCAAAAAGAGTGTCTTCATTAGCCATGTCTATCATACAGATGAACCTACAACTATGGAATACGGACAGAATTCGTATCAAACCATTGAGATAGCACCATAGGTCTCATCATTTATATTAAACCAGCATAGGTCAAATAACAAACACACAAATACGCCGGGCCGTAATGCTGTATCCAGTACATGCACAAACATTTTTAAAGAAGAGAAATGATTGGTCGGTTTTAATGCTGTACACGTATATTCAAAGGGTTCCCCAATCGATTCTCTAACCTCAACATGTTTATGGTCAGTCTCTGTCTGACTTCTTATGAACAATCGCCAGTTTTCTGAATTAGAGAGTTAATGTACACTGACGCACTTCTCCGATTAGGAACAACGTCGCGTCTCCAAGTTCCTTCATAATTTGTTGATTTACATTCCAAGATTTACTGCCATACAGTAAACCAAGTTCTATGTAGCATTTCTGCGCTCTCTTTCTTACATTCAATGATAGTTGCTTATTCCATAAGATACCTTTCATTTTCTGAAATGCAGATTCTGGAGCGCCGACCACAATTCAAAATGGGACAACCCACCTACTACAGATTACATATACCATGGGGGACATGCATACCCAGAAGTAAATCATCGCCTGGACAAAAGTGGCAATGATGTGTGCTGGTAATTTCCAGGTGTGACCCACCCACAGAAGCAGTATAAAGGATGACAAGCATCCAAATATACCCATGTCCGCAAAACGACAGATAATAAACAACATATTCACACCAACCCTATGCTACCAATCTCAAACTTGGACTTCATCCAAATCACACTCTCGCAAAATCAACACCTGCGAGATGAGATGCCTGAGGAGAGCTGCCAACTTAACAATCCGAGACCGAGTAAGAAATGCTATTATCAGACAGACTGTGGGATCAACACCTTGTACCACATTTATTGAAAGACAGAAGATCAAGTGGTTTGGCCATGTCGTTAGACTGCAACATCAACAACTACTATCACTGGCCTTACATCTAAGATCATCTGCGACGAGACGAAGAGGACGTCCAAGAAGAAAATGGATTGACGACATCAAAGACATTGTACAACCATACGGAATAACACTATTAAGTGCCGCCCACCGGACGCTGGAGCGCAAATTATTCCTCCCTACGACGCTTGACGGCAGAAGTGGAAGATGATGATGATGATGATGATGATGATGATGATGATGATGATGATGATGATGAATCAACTACAGCATGCGTGGACCTGACATCCACAAGCCGGACAGTGCTGATCACGAACAGCTATTGTTATCAACACCACCTGGAGTAGGCGATCACGTCTGCGGAAACACGTTCCCTTATCGTAATGGAATTGTGATGTTTAGGTCATGCGATTGCGATAAATGATATGCTTGTGAACTCGGGAGGAGAAGGCTGTTGGAGGTCACAACAGTAATAAGATACACAGATCATTATCATCATGTGCCATGCCCGTATGCGAAAGCGGTCATGTTTCGCCATCTCACACAATCAACAGAATCGTGGATCAGCTCTGTGTTCTTGTCTCGACCTTACCACGAGGCCAAGCCATCCATATATTTATGTCTCTGTATTCCACTTGATCATTTCCCCTCAATCTCGCCAGTTGTCACCAATTTCTCTAGTTTATCTCTTCTCACAACGAGTCCAAAATATCGTGACTGTCTACGTCTAATGTCAGTAACCAATTGATGGTTTTCATTTGTTTCTTGTAGGACTTATCGTTGTGATTTATACAGGGTGTTTGTAAAATTTCACTCATTTTGTATGTAGATCAGCTTTTTGTTGGAGATAATATTTTTTCCCGTTTTGAAAGACGGAAAACATACTCTGCAACTAACCGCTGTTCTACATACAAAGTGTAGTGAGACTTCACCAACACCCTGTAGATACCTAACTTATTTAACTACCAGGAAAATGACGAGATAAAACAGGAGTTAAACCGCCTGCCCTGCGACTCTGCGGCGACATGTTCGAGTCTCCATATAGGTGAAGATATTTTCCCCGTC
The DNA here is from genome assembly GCA_014155875.1 of Cepaea nemoralis. NCBI lineage: Eukaryota > Metazoa > Mollusca > Gastropoda > Stylommatophora > Helicidae > Cepaea > Cepaea nemoralis. The sequence goes on from JACEFZ010020500.1 coordinate 100,737, forward strand.
TTTGCTTTGCTCAGAGATCTACGCTGCCTAAATGAGTACCGGGGAATGGTATCGGAAGTAAAAGCGGACGGGCTGATATTGAACACACCGTGAATCGAGCACGGATCATTCTTCTACATCTGCGGGTCTTGAGCTCCTATCTAAGGTCCTCAACCAACTGACAACTATCTTCTCTTATCTTCCGCAACTCCCTCCATGGTCTCCACATGTATTTATCTCTGTATTTACTTCTGTATCCCATTTGCTCTTCGAGGCCAGCGTTACCGAGAGGTTTAAGGCGTCCTGTGCATTGACGGCAGGGCAGTTGGTTAATCACACACCGGTCTACTGGGCCTAAACGTGGACTCCTCGTTCAGAAAGCTATGGCAAACTTTTTTTCCTTTTTTTCTTTAGCATATCCTTTACAGGACTTAGCTGTCAACACCAGCATCTTTCAGCTGTATGTTGATCTCTTGGCAAGATTACGCTCAGTAGTTTGCCATTGCTTTCTGAGCGGCCGGCTCAGTATCCCGCAAGTCACGAGCGGGGGTCGAACCGCCTCAGCTCTCGCTCCGCTACGAGACTCTGCGTTATAAACGGGATTACGGAGAGAAAGTTATGGCAAACTACTGAACGTAAAATTGCCTAGAAATCAACATGGGTTGATGGCGACGTCTTGCAAATTATGTGCAACAGGTGGTTTTAAATGCCCTTTGTTTCGTCTGCCTTGCGGCTTTCCGTGCAAGGATGTTCTAGTTAACTTACTATCAGGTGTTCTCAGTGCCTGTCCTATCCAGCGCCAACGTGTCTCCCTACCTCTTGATTCTAATTCTCTCCGTAAGCTCCACATTACAAATTATGTCTAGTTCTCTCCACAAGCTCCACATTACAAATTCTGTCTAGTTCTCTCCACAAGCTCCACATTACAAATTATGTCTAGTTCTCTCCACAAGCTCCACATTACAAATTGTGTCTAGTTCTCTCCACAAGTTCCACATTACAAATTGTGTCTAGTTCTCACCACAAGCTCCACATTACTAATTCTGTCTAGTTCTCTACCTAAGCTCTACATTAAAAATTATGTCTAGTTCTCTCCACAAGCTCCACATTACAAGTTATGTCTAGTTCTCTCTACAAGCTCCACATTACAAATTATGTCTAGTTCTCTACCTAAGCTCCACATTACAAATTCTGTCTAGTTCTCTCCACAAGCTCCACATTACAAATTATGTCTAGTTCTCTCTACAAGCTCCACATTACAAATTATGTCTAGTTCTCTACCTAAGCTCCACATTACAAATTCTGTCTAGTTCTCTCCACAAGCTCCACATTACAAGTTATGTCTAGTTCTCTCCACAAGCTCCACATTACAAGTTATGTCTAGTTCTCTCCACAAGCTCCACATTACAAATTAATATCTAGTTCTCTCCACAAGCGCCACATTACTAATTCTGTCGAGTTCTCTACCTAAGCACCACATTACAAATTATGTCTAGTTCTCCCCTCTGACGTGTCTCCACCTTGTCGTGGTTGAGAGGTTTGCATGTTCCAATGAACCCAAGAGCTATGCTGACGGTAGCACAGCTAACATGTCGGACAGTTCAAGGAATGGGGACCAGACCAAGAGACACACACCTGCTGCTCTGCGGGTAGACTGGGGACAGGCAGTCAAAGCAAATTAATTGCACTCAAAGTTCGAATCAGGCGCACAGTTCTCCTACATTCTTGGTCCAGACACATATTCTACGGCCCTCAGCTGAGGGATATGGCTGAACGCCTCTAAGCCAATATCCCCCGGATGCGAGGGCCGGGCCGATACCATCTCATTACTAAATGAGGTGAGATGCTAAAGCCTGCTACATGCTTGGTCCAGACACTTGTTCTATGGCTCTTAGCCAAGGGATGTGAGGGATCCCTCGGATGAGAGGGCATGGCCCTTACTCGCTCTCTGCTGCACGGAGGTAAGATGCTGAGCCGACAGCACATGTAGCCTACCTCGTGAACGTTACTTAAAAAGCGTCTCAATGGTTATGATGCAAGTCTGTATCTAAACTCACTGAGTGAGCGTAGTCAAAGGTGAAAAAACGTCTCATTAACACCAAATAGAACGCTTGGCTAGCGAATTCATTACGCGGAAGTCGGAAGCAAAAGCTTGCTGAGTAAATGTCGTCTCATTAACACGAAATGGAACGCTTGGCTAGCGAATCCATTAAGTGGAAGACCAAAGTGAAAGCTTGCCGAGTGGATGTCGACTGCAATCTGAGGAGGAAAAACGTCTCATTAACACGAAATGGAACGCTTGTCTAGTGGAAGTCCGTAGCGAAACTGGCCGTTCATGATTTGCATGGGGAGCGGCCAGTGGCGAACGAAACACCCAATACATTGAAGTTAGGAATTAAAGCAGCCATGAGCAGGACGTGGCGCTTCCTTGGGTGAGCCCAGTCCCAAGAGCGCTATGTGCCGGCTCTGCAATTATGAAAGCCTTTTTTGGATGGCGGGGAATGCCCATGGTCTGCCCCTGCCTTCCCTTGAAGGTTGATCGGGATGTCCTTGGCCGTTCCTACTTGACCAGCTGAAATGTGGACGAGACCACAATAGTAAGAGTCTAATGTCCCTCGAAACCCCGGGAAGGCAAACGCGTTAAAACGCCCGCAGAAGTCGGATGTGCCGGTCTAAAGGTTGCAAATAAAATTGGCGCAACGCAAAAACGTCCGAGTGAAATGTCCTTTTTGCCCGGAACAGCTCTGACTGTTTTGTCTTCTGGGCACATGTCCGACCGTGAAGTCTTTGACCGTTCTAACTTGACCAGCTGGAATATGGACGGCACCACAATATTGAGAGTCCCCCCAGGAATGCTAACCTGGTTTAAAAAAACGCACTGATGTATCAGCCTAAGGGTTTTGGCCCAAGGGTGGCTAACAAGATACACCGCAATTACGCCTGAAAAAAGCACTCCGGATGAACGCAGAAGAAGAAGTTCTCCCCCTAAGCTCCACAGTATAAATTCTGTTTAGTTCTCTGCCTAAGCTCCACATTACAAATTTTGTCTAGTTCTGCCCCTAAGCTCCAAATTACAAATTCTGTCTAGTTTTCCCCCTAAGCTCCACATGAGTAATTCCGTCATACCATGTTATACTTCTGCCCTGCTGAGACAAAAACTAATAAATGTATTATCTGCATTAGTGTGCATTCGTATTTATTATTATTCATTGTGTTAGTCGATGTCCGCGTTTCTGAAGCTAAGAAAACATCGTTGGACATGTAAATTGAGTGCCATAGAGGCCAGTGTTTCAAGGGAGACTGGTGGAGATACAGCTGAACATGAATTCAAGTATGGGGTTCTTAATGTCGCAGGGAATAGAGGGATTTAGCCCGTCTTACAGTGTCGTATGGCCCCACACACACATTCTGTATCGTGCTTATCATCGGACCTGGCATCCTAGCTCTTCTGCTCCTCCTCTTTATGCTTCTGCTCCTCCTCTTTATGCTTCTTCTTCTTCTTCTTCCTCTTCTTCTTCTTCTATTCTTCTTCTTCTTCTTCTTCTTCTCCGTCTTCTTCTTCTTTCTTTTCATCGTTCTCATCCTCCTCCTATTAGTCTTCTTCTACTTGTTCTTCTTCCATTTGTTCTTCTGCTACTTGTTTGTCTTCATTTTCTTCTTCCTCCTCCTCTTTTTATTCTTCCTCCTTCCACTCTTCTTCAGTGCTTTATACGTACCGTGTGTAATAATCCGACATGTACATCAATGCGTTATTCACTGTCGATGTAACACCGGGACTTCTCAATAACTCAATTACTTTGTGTAACAATTGGACTTGCCCACACTAAGCGACGAGAGCTTGCGGAAGGGAGATGCAGAAAGTAACACACTGACTCATGCATCAACCATACAATTAAGGAGATATTAAAGCTGATATTTCTCGTCTTAATGAGTTGTCAAATCGCAGGTAAGAAAATATGTCACCTGGCTGTATGTTAAAAATCCCCAAAGGAATAACCAGAATCTATTTATAGCGTCCCAGGTAACGAGAAGGAATAGTTGGAGTTTAGCCTGTGAAGTATGTGTGTGAGAAAGCTGGTGTGGGGCTTGTGTGCGAGTGTCAATGACTGCATACTTTCAACAGCGGTAAGTGCGAATGTGTTTTGTTCTATTTTATGCGGTCGGATGTAGGTGTGTGTCCTTACGTGTGTGTGTCCTTACGTGTATGTGTGTGTATGTAGGTATGTAGGTAGGTACGTAGGTACGTAGGTAAGTACGTAGGTAAGTAGGTAGGTAGGTAGGTAGGTAGGTATGTGTGAGAGTGAATGTTTGTTAGTGTGTTTGTGATGGCGGGTGCACATGTGTGTTAGGGATTGTGTGTTGGTGTGTTATTGAGTAGGTATATGACTATCAGAGTTTGTGTAAATGATGTATATATGAATGAATGTGTGTATGGAGGTTGGTATATATGTGCTTGTGCATGTTTCAGTGCCTGTGTGTCATAATCAAATGCCATGGCAACTGGCGTGGGCGGTCATGGCTCTCCACAGATCTCGGTCGTTGGTCTTCTGGATCAACTCTGCTGCTGATATTCCTCCATAACACCCTCTCAATCCACCCAGCATCATTTCTGTTGGTTGGCTTCTGCCTCTCTTTCCCTCGATCATTCCAGTTGCACGATGTTCTCCGATGCCTCTCTTCTCACCACATGACCAAAGAAAGCTGTTTGACTCTTTCTTATTGTTGTATATAATGTTTTATTAGCCTCTTTCAGGCAGCTGTTGTTAATTACTCTGGCTGTCTAAGGAATTCACAACATTCGTTTCAGGAACCACATCTCTGATGCTTCCATGTTCTTCCTAATTTGTTCATTTACATTCCATGATTCACCGCTTACAGCAAAACAGGTTCTTTATAGCACTTCAGCACTCTCTTACATTCAATGATAGTGACTTATTGTATAAGATACTTTTTTTAGACATAATAAGACATCCGATACAGTGTTAAAGGGATTGATGCGTATGTTTTCGTCGTCATCATGATGTTCCATGCCGAGCGGTGAAGCTGATATCGTTCCTCCCCAAACATGTGGTTTCGCTAAGTTAAACCACTAAATATCCTACATATCATCCTGTCAGCCCACCCTGTCAGCCCACCCTGTCAGTCGTCCTGCAAGTTTTCCTCCTGCAGGCCCCTGTCTCTAACACACATGATCTTCCCGGCTGTCACAACTTTCTCCAGACCTATTCTTGTCTCGGTGCATGACCAAACAGTGACAACTACCTTCTGGTGATGTGTGCAGTAAATCATCTATTTTTCCATTCAATAATCAAAAATGTTCAGTTCAGTTCAGTCGCGGCTCCAACATCACAGCACTGGGTCGTTCCCATTATGCTCCATTCCTGTGCCAGTGAATATCAAATAAAATCTTCCTCACTGCTCCTTGTGAAGAGTGGAAAAGACAGGAAACTCGACAAACAACAGCCCGCTCAGGCACACTGTGCATAATGCCGCCACCAGAATGTCACCACAAAACTCCTCCACGAAACATTCATCCTTGATGGAAGTGGCAGTCACTTTCCAAACCAGATGTTCACCTACAAAGTCTCGATGTTTCTAGATGTTGGCGTTACGTTTCTAGATGTTTTCTAGCCAGCCACGCCATTTTATATCCGAAAAATAATATATATAATATAATAAAAAGAATTGAGAGCGTATGATGCATTTTTCTCCTAGGACATGCTGGTGGGTGGGTGGGATATTAGTGCATGATAAGGTAATGTGATCGTGTAAGGTATAGAATAACATATATATCATCACGGCCTATGTAGTGTTATGCTGTAGACTAGAGGATCTGGCCGATGCTCAAACCTCTGATGAAAGGGCAGACGGACACATGATCATACGGCTACTGATACTATTGGTATTGGGGCTCTTCGCTGGCTATTGCAGCTGAGGACGGAGCACGCATGGGAATATCCCGAGTGATATGATATCCGTTCTTGACTCAACTCAACTCAACTTACCTCAACTCACTCAACTGAACTCTCAATCGGTGCAAATAGGCCTATTGTAGTACCTGGATTGTGGTCTTCTTAGCTGCCGTGTGGTTATTATCATTCTAGTAGCATGTCTAAGTCAGGTCTCAGTCAGATATGACTGAGCTAGCGTATGACAGTAGACAGTACTACATACTTCTGTTAGAGCCGAATGTTGTTAGTCAGGTCTTTGTCAGATATCACTGAGCTACAGTATGACAGTTGACGGTACAACCTGCTTTCTGTTAGCGCCGAATATTGGGCGGCGATCGCCAAACCTGACAACCCACATTGTGCCAATGGTTACGGGCGAAGAAGCACAATTGGGAGGGTACAAACCTTACCCTAGTAAGAAGAATACAACCTAAAAACTAAATGTCCTGGCAGGGCAGACCAGGCCCTAAGCCTTGGTCGGCAACTGGTCTAGAATTGAAGCTTCGACAGGCGGACAGTTAGAGTATTGTTTTGCTGATCAGGCAGCTTCTGTAGCTTGTCTTGTTCCAGACGTATTGGTGTTACCTTTCCTCTGGAGTAAACTAGGCAGGCTGAGAGAGGGTTCATGCTTCATGTTTAACATATTGTCTCTAAAATCCATCCAAAGCTCTGTGGTATGGAGAGGTATAACTCCGTCTGTGACCTTACCGTCGTGGATTGTTGTTATGCTTTTTCTTAAGCACAAGGTAAACTGTCTTCTGTAAAGATGGCAAGGTGTTAGAGAGTTAGTAGAATACCAGCTCAGCAAGTTCCCTCAGAAAACATGTGCAGACAAGCCTTCAAACCCGGGAAAGCTATCTGTCTATGGGAGGAGGATTCCAGAAAAGAAACCTAAACCGTCGAAGTCGGAAGATGTTGGCCCAAGTGGGACGGGACTAGAAAGCGGACCTCTGGATACTACAAGGCGTATGTTAATTACTGTGCAGTGTTTGAAAATATTGCCGGTCCATGTTTTGTATTTACCTATTATGTTGCATGAGCTTTTCAGAGGTGAATACAAAACTTGGACAGGCAATATTTTCAAACACTGCACAGTCATTAACAATACAGACGATACCGTGGATGCAATTCATCATCCTGTTTGTGACCCTTGCTGGAAATGACGCATAGGAAAAAGTGATCGTAGAAGAAGAAGAATTCAGTCACTCAGGTACTGTCTCCACAGTGAAAGTTATCTGCAATGGATCTCCAACACTGTACATCCTGTAAGACTGCTTGCCGTTCGTCCATCTCGTGATGTTATCTTCTCACTTGTATGGTTGTCTACCTCTTACTCGCTTGCCTTCAACCTTACCCATCAGTATGGTTTTAATAAGAGTGTTATGGCTTGTATCGTTGCAGAAATATTTCACTTGCCTCTTGTTTATTTCTTTCATCAACTCCCTTTTCCATTTCCAGCTCTACTAGAACCTCTATATGTGACTGTAATTGTTTCCACGAAATACGACACATTCTTCTGTGAATCCCCATCTCCAGGCCCTCTATTCCACTTTCTAATTGTTTGTTCATTAGTATTCTAAAAAGAAACCATATCTTTGTGACCTCAAGTTTCTTTCTACTCTTATTATCCAGTGTCCATGATTTACACGCATACAACATTCTGGGCAATGATGTGCGTAAAGCTTGGTTAACTGACTGAATGGTAAATTTTCAAACAAAGGCAAATGAAGACCCATGTCAGATACTCCAGCTGCAGTGTGAATTGTTGGGCTTTCATATATACTAGGTTATGAGCATCATTGGTGTAGTACCTAGACCCTCGCCTGCCGGACCTTTAGTCGTGGGTTCGTTCCGGGATGGGAGAATTTGAACTTTTATAATTGACGTGGTTCGACCCAGGTTCAGATGTGTATCAGGAAAGGTCTTGGGAAATAGATGCGGCAGGCATGATGCTGATGTCATCACTTGTCGAATTCCGGTAGGTATATATTATTTTCTCAACGGTCAGAAATAGAACCTATGCATCATGAGACAATAAGCACGTGCTCTTGTATTCATTGGTCAGTACTTATCACATGACTATGACATGATCATGTTCAACGTACGCAGTTACGTGCGGTGCGACACGAACGGATTTCAAATGAACGCCCCTTATAGAAATAAGCGTCTATCACCAGTGTCCAACGCGGCTCAATGTGTGTATACTCAACTTTCTTACCAAATACCCAGTGCGTCGTACGGCTTGTAAAGCGGCCTTATACTAGATTACAATATTCTAGGCTACTATATATGAGGTGGGGAGCCGGGTTCTCTGTCTCATCGTATTTACTCTCCTGACAATTCACAGGGAATTTAGAAAAGCGCCCAGTACTCATGTTTTGTGAAGCTAGATCGACCCCAGAGCTGTACTGTTCGGAAAAATTGTTCCTGCCTCTTATGGGGATTGAGCACTACCCACTGTCTTGGCGAGAAAACGTGTTAATACGAGGGGGCATCAAATGACAACTTTACAAATGTGTGATAGAAATTACAATAACCATGCCTTTGTCTTGTAACCTGTCAATATATTGTTGTTGTGGACGTCAGGAGTATCATCACAAACGCTGACGTGATAAGGACCGTTTGAAGATGGCCGCCTATCTTTTGATTTAAACCAAAGAAGAGCAGCGTTCTGTTATCCTTTTATTAATCAGTGAAGGAGTGAAACCAATATAAATTCATCGGTGAAAGAAGGTCCAGTATGGTGATGCATGCCTGTCAGTCCAGCAAGTGTATGAGTGAGGTAGGACGTTTCAAAACGGAGTGACTTCTGTGACAGACTGTTCACGACCGGGTCAGACACACGAAGTAGTGACCCCCAGAGAATTTGTTTCTACAGGAATCCTAGCACTTTATCGACGCTGGTGGACTTGCATTGACTACATCAAAAAATGAAACATGTGTTCTTTACATTTTTCTGAATGTATTCAACCAAAACAAAACAAATAATCATTTAAGGTTTTCACTGCGCTTGAAATCAGGTCTTAGTCAGATATGACTGAGCTACCGTATGACAGTAGACGGTACTACCTGCTTTCTGTCAGCGCCGAATGTTGGGCGGCGCTTACCAAACCCGACACCCCACATCGTGCCAACGGCTTCGGGCGGAAGAGCGCAATTGGGAAGGTACTAGCCTTATCCTGGTGCGAGGAAATGCAACCCAAAGACAAAATAAGTCAAGGCAGGGCAGACCAGGCCCTAAGCCTTGGTTGGCAGCTGGTCTAGGATCGAAGCTCCGACAGGCGGACAGTTAGAGCATTGCTTTGCTGATCCGGCAGCTTCTGCAGCTTGTCTTGTTCCAGATTATAGGTGTTAACTTTCCTCTGGTGTGAACTAGGCAGGCCGAGAGAGGGATCATGCTGCATGGGCAACACATGGTTTCTTTATTTTAGCCCAGGCTTTGTGCTATAGAGAGGCAAAGACACTCGCCACCGCCATGGATCGTAGTTATTAAGCCTTTTTGAAACACAATGTACCAAACTATCGTCTGTCAAGACGGAAAGGTGTCAATGAATGAAATACCAAATAATATTTACTATGTGTCTTTCCCTAGGGTCTCTGGAAGCATGTATGTAGGCGAGAGCAGGCCCGTGATAAGAACAGCCACCAGAATGATGACGTGTGTGGTGATGGTCCTACTGGCCACAATGGTCCGCTACAGTATGGGATGTTTCCCCATGCAGGATGTCTTCCTACACAGCACCCGTTGGATGCAAATCACGTCCATGACCTCCCGGCGCCTGGTGGAGGTAGGGGAGGAGGCTGAGGACATCATGATTGTTGAAACGGGAGGAGTAACCAAGCATAGAGAGGTCAGAACTTGTTCATTCTCTTGTTGTTCCCTACTGCTTTTCATTGTGTGAATCACTGTGAGGTTCTTTTTATGTTGTTGGTAGCGTAATGGCTCGCTAGTCCGGTTGTAATGGTTTCAAATGATCCTTATGTTATATGTTTTTCGTGACAGGGTTGATCTGGGAAAGACCCAGTTTGGTGTTCATTGGCGGACCCACCATGGCGATCCAGGGCAGCTTGGTGATCGAGAGCAGCTTGGTGATCTATGGCAGCTTGGTGATCCAGGGTGGACCTAGCTTAGTGATCCAGGGCAGACCCAGCTTGGTGTCCCATGGCAGCTTGGTGATCCAAGGCAGCTTGGTGATCCAGGGTGGACCTAGCTTAGTGATCCAGGGCAGACCCAGCTTGGTGTCCCATGGCAGCTTGGTGATCCAAGGCAGCTTGATAATCTAGGGAGGACCCAGCTTGGTGATCCTGGGCAGCTTGATGATCAAAGGCAGCTTGGTGATCCAGGGCAGACTCAGCTTGGTGATCCACGGCAGACCTAGATTGGTGATTCATGGCAGCTTGGTGACCCAGGGAAGACCCAGCTTGGTTATCCAGTATAGACCCAGCTTGGAGATCCAGGGAAGACCCAGATTTGTGATTCATGGCAGCTTGGTGATCCAGGGTGGACCCATCTTGGTGATCCAGAGCAGCTTGGTGATCCAGGGCAGCTTTGTGATCCAGTGTAGACCCAGCTTGGTGATCCAGCGCAGCTTTGTGATCCAGTGTAGACCCAGCTTGGTGATCCAGTGTAGACCCAGCTTGGTGATCCAGCGCAGCTTTGTGATCCAGTGTAGACCCAGCTTGGTGATCCAGTGTAGACCCAGCTTGGTAATCCAGTGTAGACCCAGCTTGGTGATCCAGTGTAGAGCCAGCTTGGTGATCCAGGGCAGACCCAGCTTGGTGATCCAGGGCAGACCCAGCTTGGTGATCCAGTGTAGGCCCAGCTTGGTAATCCAGGTTGGAGATCCAGGGCAGACCCAGCTTGGTGATCTAGGGCAGCTTTTTGATCCAGTGTAGACCCAGCTTGGTGATTCAGTGTAGACCCAGCTTGGTGATCCAGGGCAGCTTGGTGATCCAGGGCAGCTTGGTGATCCAAGGCAGCTTGGTGATCCAGGGCAGACCCAGCTTGGTGATCCAGTGTAGACCCAGCTTGGTGATCCAGTGTAGACCCAGCTTGGTGATCCAGGGCAGATCCAGCTTGGTGATCCAGGGCAGACCCAGCTTGGTGATCCAGTGTAGACCCAGCTTGGTGATCCAGTGTAGACCAACCTTGGTGATCCAGTGTAACCCAACTTGGTGATCCAGTGTAGAACAAGCTTGATGATCCAGTGTAGACCCAGCTTGGTGATCGAGGGCAGCTTTTTGATCCAGTGTAGACCCAGCTTGGTGATTCAGTGTAGACCCAGCTTGGTGATCCAGGGCAGCTTGGTGATCCAGGGCAGCTTGGTGATCCAGGGCAGCTTGGTGATCCAGTGTAGACCCAGCTTGGTGATCCAGTGTAGACCCAGCTTGGTGATCCAGTGTAGACCCAGCTTGGTGATCCAGTGTAGACCCAGCTTGGTGATCCAGTGTAGACCCAGCTTGGTGATCCAGTGTAGACCCAGCTTGGTGATCCAGGGCAGACCCAGCTTGGTGATCCAGGGCAGACCCAGCTTGGTGATCCAGTGTAGACCCAGCTTGGTGATCCAGGGCAGACCCAGCTTGGTGATCCAGGGCAGACCCAGCTTGGTGATCCAGTGTAGACCCAGCTTGGTGATCCAGTGTAGACCCAGCTTGGTGATCCAGTGTAGACTCAGCTTGGTGATCCAGTGTAGACCCAGCTTGGTGATCCAGGGCAGACCCAGTTTGGTGATCCAGTGTAGACCCAGCTTGGTGATCCAGTGTAGGCCCAGCTTGGTGATCCAGTGTAGACTCAGCTTGGTGATTCAGGGCAGCTTGGTGATCCAGGGCAGACCCAGCTTGGTGATCCAGTGTAGACTCAGCTTGGTGATTCAGGGCAGCTTGGTGATCCAGTGTAGACCCAGCTTGGTGATCCAAGGAGATCCGCTTGGTGATCCAGGGCATCTTGGTGATCCAGGGAAGATCCAGCTTGGTTATCCATGGCAACTTTGTGATCCATGACAGCTTGGTGATCCAGGGTAGACTTAGCTTCACAGAATGGATACCACATGATAGCAATGTTTTAGGAAGTTATGCGGTGGGAGTACCTAGCCAGAGATGAAATGTCCGATCATAAATAGCCATAGATGAACGTTTCGATCATAAATAGCCATAGATAAACGTTTTGATAATACATAGTCTTAGATTAACTATTTTATCATAAATAGCCATAGATCAATGTTTTCATCATATATAATCATAGACGAAAGTTTTGATCATAAATAGCAATAGATGAATGTTTTGATCATAATAGCCATAGATGAATGTTTTGATCAAAAAATAGCAATAGAATAATGTTTTGATCATAAATAGACATAGATGAACGTTTTGATCATAAGTAGCCACAGATGAACGTTTTGTTCATATATAGTTGTAGATTAACGTTTTCATCATAAATAGCTATAATTGAACTTTTCTATCACAAATAGCCACAATTGAACCTTACTATCATACATAGCTATAGATCAGTTTTGCAATCATCAAAAACCTTAGTTGAACTTTCAGTCGTAAATAGTCATAAATGAACTTTCGTATCAATATTAGCCAAACGCGAACTGTGCGATAATCAATAGCGATAATTGAACTTTTCTGAAATAAATAGCCACAGGCGAACTTTTCTGTCATAAATAAACATAGGCAGTTTAATCTATGTCATATATGAGTAATGTTTGTTCACCCTGGCCACATACAAAAAGATAATATGACAATTAAAAGAACGGAAAAATACCTGGGTGCAATCTTCAACTGCTCCAACATAATAAGGGAAGAAATAGAAGCTAGAATCAACTCTGGAAATAAGATATACTATGCACTACAACATCTACTAAAATCAAATGCGCTATCTCGTAACACCAAGATCACAATTTACAAAACACTGATCAGACCAGTTGTGCTGTATGGCTCTGAAACCTGGAGTACAACTAAAGGAGACGAAGCCTTGTTACAAACCTTTGCGAATAAAGTCTTAAGGCGCATCTTTGGGCCCATTAGGGATACACAAAGTGGAAGGTGGAAAAGAAGAAGCAACAAAGACATTTATGATCTGTTTAAGTCCCCGCTAATCACTGGTATCATGAAGGCTAATAGACTGCAATGGCTGGGGCATATAGAAAGAATGGAAGATAATAGGGAAACAAAACTCGCTTATACTCAGGAAATAAATGACCGTAGACCCCGAGGTAGACCAAGAAGACGGTGGAGAGATAATACATGTACAGACCTACAAGCACTTGGAATCAACGACTGGCAAGAGAAGGTCAACCAGAGAGACGAATGGAGACGGATTGTATCTGCAGCAAAGAACCTCAATGGCTCGGAATGCTGAAGAAGAAGAAGAAGAAGAAGAAGAAGAAGAAGAAGAAGAAGAAGAAGAAGAAGAAGAAGAAGAAGAAGAAGAAGAAGAAGAAGAAGAAGAAGAAGAAGAAGGAGGAGGAGGAGGAGGAGGAGGAGGAGGAAGAGGAGGAGGAGGAGGAGAAGAAGCAGAAGAAGAAGAAGAAGAAGAAGAAGAAGAAGAAGAAGAAGAAGAAGAAGAAGAAGAAGAAGAAGAAGAAGAAGAAGAAGAAGAAGAAGAAGAAGTTTGTTCACTCGTCTGTCATTTCCCCATATCTATCTGTGGACACGCTCCTATCTGTACTTCTTGCCCATCCCACCCATGCTGTTATTAGTCAGATGGACCGGGCCACCCATATCTGTTACTCTTGCCTGCTTGCCGTCATACGTGCTGAAACACGTAGACAGTGCCTCAGTTTCTTGTGTGTGGTGTTTATTTTATCTTTATGTGCGCTCCAGAATTGTGTCAGTTCTGTGTCTATTCCAAAAACTGGAATGCGTCAGTGAAATAACCTGTTTCAAAGATTTTATGTAATTGTATCAGAATCTAGTTTGTTGTTGTTGTTGTTGTTGTTGTTGTTGTTGTTGTTGTTGTTGTTGTTGTTGTTGTTGTTGTTGTTGTTGTTGTTGTTGTTTGCGTACTGACGAAGAATTTCTACCCGCAATGCCCATCTATCATTCTTATAACGCTGATTAATGTCACTGCTCGTGTTTCCTCGATATGCTTATTATAATAGCCCAGAATCGCAAGAAGTAGAACAGCATGATCTCCTCCATGAGACAGCAAGTTTAAAGTTAGTTACATATCATTTACAGGACGTCGCAGTCAACCCCAGCCTTATTTGAATGTTTATTATTGCGTAGCAAGTTTACTTTCAATTGTTTGCCATTGCATTCTGAGCGACCTGCACTCATACCATTGTATGGAAACCAACGCAAGGCGGTCTGCAGTCTGCTGCCAAATCTCCCGCAGCTGTCTTTCGAACACGAATTATGTCCGTAACCACTAAGCCACACAGCCGGCTGTCAGTAAGGTGTTGATGATGATGATGATGATGATGAGGAGGAGGAGGAGGAGGAGGACGTCCTCGATGACGATGACAACGACGACGACGACGTCGACGACGACGACGACGACGATGATGATGATGATGATGATGATGATGATGATGATGATGATGATGATGATGATGATGATGATGATGATGATGATGATGATGATGAGTGACTCGGAATCATTGAACATGATATGTGATATTTCTGTGTATGTGTAAATGAGCTGTGGTCTGTATGTGTTGCAGCAACTGCGCTGTATGATGGAGTATGGAGAGAACAGATACCTGGTCAAGATCGAGGACGAGGGAGTGGCGGCCAGGTATCTGTGCTACCAGTTCACGCCCCTGACCGACTACGCCATCAGACAAGGGCGAACTGACGAAAACATAAAGAGGAAAAAGGTCAGTGCCTCATTTTAATTTACATTTGTTCATTTCCAATAAGGGGAATCTATAAATATATAAGATTAGCGGCATATACATCCTTCACTAACAAAAGATACCACAAAAGGAGACGAGCACAAAGGATAGCCGCCGACCGACCCCAAGCTATCGTTACAGACACAAATCAACATAACCAGTCCGAGATAGGACTAACTTGTAAGAGCGCACAAGACAAGAATTAGGGTGAATGAACCCACAAAAACCACGGACCTCAACAATAACCACAGCTGAAGAGGCAGGTTGAACGAGGCCGAATTTGGAATTTTTGTTTTGAAAATTGGAATTGGAACTGGCATACACATAGATTAGAAAACACAAGGCTAGAAAGGCTTTATAACGCTAGGATATGTTTGGAAGTGAACAGAAATTAAATTTAAAGCAAAACTTGGAATATTTAATTCTAATGTTAAATCTGCCGGTCTTCCTGGCCGAGGACTTAAATGACTTTCTCCATAATCCCGTTTATCCACGTGGGGTAACGAGCGCGCGAGAATTGGAAGCTGTTCTCCCCGTGTTGGTAACTTACGGGGTATGTGAGCCGGTCGCTCAGAAAGCAATGGCAAACTACTGAGCGCAATCTTGCCTAGTACATCAACAGCAGCTGAAAATGCTGATGTTCACTGCAAAATCCTGTAAAGGATATGCAAAATAAAAATAAAAAGTTTTCAATCTGTACTTCTTTATGGGTCAGAAACACTGAGTTAAAAAAACAAAAGTTAGTTGCATATCCTTTACATGAGGTTGCAGTCGACAACAGCATTTTTTTTTTTTTTTTGCTGTTGTAATCTTTTGGCAAATTTACATTCAGTAGTTTGCCATTGCTTTCTGAACGACCAGGACCCAAACCAATTCGTAAAAACCCAACGCAACGCGGTCTACTGCCTAATCGCGCGTAGCTGTGTTTCGAACGCGGGTATGCGGGATCACGAACCGCGTCTGAAATTCCTTGACCACGGAGCGGGCGAAACAAGGAAAACAACGAACTTAAACTACCAACATTCGCTAGCTGGTGCCTCAGAAAACTACCAACATTTGCTAACTTGTGCCTCAGCAAAATGCATACATTCGCTAACTGGTGTCTCAACAAACTAACAACATTCGCTAACTGGTGTCTCAACAAACTACCAACATTCGCTAACTTTTGCCTGAACAAACTACCAACATTCGCTAACTGGTGTCTCAACAAACTACCAACATTCGCTAACTGGTGTCTCAACAAACTACCAACATTCGCTAACTGGTGTCTCAACAAACTACCAACATTCGCTAACTGGTGTCTCAACAAACTACCAACATTCGCTAACTGGTGTCTCAGCAAACTACCAACATTCGCTAAATGGTGTCTCAACAAACTACCAACATTCGCTAACTGGTGTCTCAGCAAACTACCAACATTCGCTTACTGGTGTCTCAACAAACTACCAACATTCGCTAACTGGTGTCTCAACAAACTACCAACATTCGCTAAATGGTGTCTCAACAAACTACCAACATTCGCTAACTGGTGTCTCAACAAACTACCAACATTCGCTAACTGGTGTCTCAGCAAACTACCAACATTCGCTAAATGGTGTCTCAGCAAACTACCAACATTCGCTTAACTGGTGTCTCAACAAACTACCAACATTCGCTAACTGGTGTCTCAACAAACTACCAACATTCGCTAAATGGTGTCTCAACAAACTACCAACATTCGCTAACTGGTGTCTCAACAAACTACCAACATTCGCTAACTGGTGTCTCAACAAACTACCAACATTCGCTAACTGGTATCTCAACAAACTACCAACATTCGCTAAACTGGTGTCTCAACAACCTACCAACATTCGCTAACTGGTGTCTCAACAAACTACCAACATTCGCTAACTGGTGTCTCAACAAACTACCAACATTCGCTAACTGGTGTCTCAACAAACTACCAACATTCGCTAACTGGTGTCTCAACAAACTACCAACATTCGCTAACTGGTGTCTCAAAAACTGCCAACATTCGCTAACTGGTGTCTCAACAAACTACCAACATTCGCTAACTGGTGTCTCAACAAACTACCAACATTCGCTAACTGGTGTCTCAACAAACTACCAACATTCGCTAACTGGTGTCTCAACAAACTACCAACATTCGCTAAATGGTGTCTCAACAAACTACCAACATTCGCTAACTGGTGTCTCAGCAAACTACCAACATTCGCTAACTGGTGTCTCAACAAACTGCCAACATTCGCTAACTGGTGTCTCAACAAACTACCAACATTCGCTAACTGGTGTCTCAACAAACTACCAACATTCGCTAACTGGTGTCTCAACAAACTACCAACATTCGCTAACTGGTGTCTCAACAAACTACCAACATTCGCTAACTGGTGTCTCAGCAAACTACCAACATTCGCTAACTGGTGTCCTCAACAAACTACCAACATTCGCTAACTGGTGTTCTCAACAAACTACAACATTCGCTAACTGGTGTCTCAAGCAAACTACCAACATTCGCTAACTGGTGTCTCAACAAACTACCAACATTCGCTAACTGGTGTCCTCAACAACTACCAACATTCGCTAACTGGTGTCTCAACAAACTACCAACATTCGCTAACTGGTGTCTCAACAAACTACAACATTCGCTAACTGGTGTCTCAACAAACTACCAACATTCGCTAACTGGTGTCTCAACAAACTACCAACATTCGCTAACTGGTGTCTCAACAAGCTACCAACATTCGCTAACTGGTGTCTCAACAAACTACCAACATTCGCTAACTGGTGTCTCAACAAACTACCAACATTCGCTAACTGGTGTCTCAACAAACTACCAACATTCACTAACTGGTGTCTCAACAAACTACCAACATTCGCTAACTGGCGTCTCAACAAACTACCAACATTCGCTAACTGGTGTCTCAACAAACTACCAACATTCGCTAACTGGTGTCTCAACAAACTACCAACAGTCGCTAAATGGTGTCTCAACAAAGTACCAACATTCGCTAACTGGTGTCTCAACAAACTACCAACATTCGCTAACTGGTGTCTCAACAAACTACCAACATTTGCTAACTGGTGTCTCAACAAACTACCAACATTCGCTAACTGGTGTCTCAACAAACTACCAACATTCGCTAACTGGTGTCTCAGCAAACTACCAACATTCGCTAACTGGTGTCTCAACAAACTGCCAACATTCGCTAGCTGGTGTCTCAACAAACTACCAACATTCGCTAACTGGTGTCTCAGCAAACTACCAACATTCGCTAACTGGTGTTTCAACAAACTACCAACATTCGCTAACTGGTGTCTCAACAAACTACCAACATTCGCTAACTGGTGTCTCAACAAACTACCAACATTCGCTAACTGGTGTCTGAACAAACTACCACCATTCGCTAACTGGTGTCTCAACAAACTACCAACATTCGCTAACTGGTGTCTCGGCAAACTACCAACATTCGCTAACTGGTGCTTCAGCAAACAAGAAGGATGTGTATGACATGGTATGACAGAATCACCAATGTGGAGCTCATGGAAAGAACTAGATAAATACTAACGAACCAAGAGATGGAAAAATTACGCAGGCAATGCATAGGACATACATAGGACACACATAGGACACACATAAGACATACAGAGGACATAAACTGAGAAAACCTGAGAATAGCATCACCAGAAAAGCCTAGTCTGTAACCTACAGGACAGAAGAAATAGAGAAACCCTTAAAGACTCATGAAGAATAGAAGCGGACACAGAAATGGACAGTATGGAGAGACATGGACAGTACTGCATAGGATAGCTAAAGATAGGGGGCTGGTAGTGAGGGCCTATGTCTCAGTCGGGGATAGGGGGAAACAGATGAGGAAGACCATGCACCTAGAGAAGTAGTTCCAAAGCTTTTAAAACAGAGGGCCATATCTACTATTTTCGGTAGTTAAGCGGGCCACAACGTTATAAAATTATACAAGTCGTGCAATATCATTCTTACCTTTTTTTAACTTAAATTTTAAATCAGTTTCGGAAATCGCAATTAATCTAATTAATTTACAATTGTAACTGCTCTTCAGATGCTAGTTTATCAATTAGTTACTTAGTCAATTAGTCTTTCCTCTTAAGCCTACGGCGGCATATAGGGCAGAAGTCATGGCTCTCCATGTCTGGCGGTTCGCTGCTACCTGTTGTAGATCTTGGATGTTCACTTGGCCGTTGAATGAGCCTTCTCTGATGATGGTTCTACGCAGGGTCTCTCTTGATCTTCCCCGTTTTCTCTTCCCTACTGGTGACTATAAGAGGGCTTGGTTGGGGAGTCTTGTCTTGTCCATTCTGAGTACATGGCCGATGTAGTTCCAACGGCGTTTTCTTATAAAATTGGATACAATATCTTGCTTAGTCTCTTGTCTTATTTGCGTATTGGTTTTGAAATCTGTCCAGTGGAGGTTTAGAATTCTTCTAAGACATTTGTTCTCAAAATTATCTAATTTTTTTTATCTAAAGCTACCGTTGATTTCCAACTTTCACATCCATACGTTAACACTGGAATCACACAAGAGTTGAAGATTTTAAGTTTCGTATGTTTGCTGAGTGTCTTTGACTTCCAGATGTTTGACAGTTTATTGAAGGCAGCAGATGCCAGTGCGATTCTAGATAATATTTCTAGCGTTGAGTCCCCTATAGATGTCATTTTGCTTCCTAGGTATGTGAAGCTGTTGACTTTTTCCATAACATGGTTGTTTAATTTGGTGTCGCCTGAACTGTTGGTAAGATCAATAGTTTTTGTTTTTGCTGTGTTAATTTAGAGACCAATTTGTCCTGAAAAATTTTGGAGATGGTTTATTTTCTCTTGGGCATCTGGGTGTATGAACTTAAAAGCACTTAGTTTATCAATGTCTGGGCACAAATCTCTTGTGCCCAAAGTCATAAGCGCAGCTAGGTTACTGTCGGTGAGTCTGCAAAGTTGCTTGTTTTTTATAACTATCATTACGGAAAATGTCTGCTCGAGGCGTCGCATGCCACTTTCTGACAGCTGGCGGGCCACAAGTGGCCCGCGTGCCGTTGTTTGGGACCTCTGACCTAGGGGAAGACCATACACCTAGGGAAAGACCATACACCTAACAAGCTCCAAGGCGTTTAGAAGGATCGTTTTGTTTAACTGAATCTGTATGTAAATATCTGAAGTGTCCGTCCTGTGTCTGCAGTGAGAGTCCAACTCTCACATAGGATACGAACGTTCGTTTTTGAACTCCCGGTGCGCTGATGGTGAAGTAGGGTGTTTAACCCAACACCGGTATTCTTGGGAGTCTCCGTGGCCAAGTGGTCAAGCCGCCTGCCTTGCGCTCCGAAGGTTGTGGTTTCGTTTCCAGATTCTGTCATTCGGTTCATGAGTGAAGTTTTCTCGGAGACTCCTGGGGGTCGTCGCTGAGACTATAGAGTTCGTGCTCTATGCGACGCTGTCGGCAGGTCGCCCTGCGGGCAAATGTCGAGCCATATTCTGTGGCGATGGAGTTACGCATGCAATTTTCAGCCCCGCATACCGCTTTGGAAACACAGTTGCGGGAGATTTGGCAGCAGACAGCCTTGCGTGGGTTTTCATACAATAGTACAGTGGCGATTGTTCAGAAAGCAATGGCGAACTACTGAACGTAAACTTGCCAAGAAATCACAAACAGCCAAAAATACTGGAGTTGAATGAGACGCCCAGTAAAGGATACGCAACTAGCTTTATTATAGGATGAAACCCGGTGCAATGGAGGCGGTCCTCTCGGCTGTAGACACACTCCTTTAAAGTCGCTTAAATGTCGACAGGGTCGACTTCATTGAACCGGGTTATTATCCCATATGACTCAGTCTCTTTCCGCAGCGCGGAAGGCGTCGCACAAAGCACAAACTCCGTAGCTCCAGCGACAACCCTCAGGAGTCTCCGAAAAAAAGCAGTCGTGAATCGAAAAAAACGCGGCCCGGAATCGAACCTAAAACTTTCGGAGCCCGAGTCAGACGACTTAACTACTTCGCCACGGAGGCTCACACTCCTTTACACACATGTAAGGATTTATACTAGGACTGCGGCCGATTAATTTTAATTTAATAGTTAACTTTTGAAAAATTAACGATTAATTAATAGTTAATTTCGATGAAACTGCTATTTGTTGTTCAGTACGTGACCAAGTTCGTTCTTTTGCATCTTTTGACAAACACTTCAGGTATTTGTAGCGTGGATCAAGTGTTGTTGCAATCTGTAGTATTTAAATACTTGTCATATTAGTAATATTAGCTACACGTTCACTGAAGTCATTGATACATGCTGCCTTAAATTTAGCTGTGTAGCCCGGATCATCATCGTGTACAGTCATATGCTTTGTCAACAATAATAGCAGTGGCAATACACAGCTACATGAAACATAATCTTGACCACCACGCAGGACCGTGGTCTGGTAACATAAGTCCAAACCTTTGACATATTTCGAAATCTTCTCCCAATCTGAATCTGACAGTTTTGGGCCTTTGTATTGCTTCTTTTCATCTGACATGTAGACAGTTAATGCTTCTCTGGCCTGTAGAAGACTGTAGCATAATAAAAATGTTGTTTCATCTTGTTGGTACATCTTAATGCAGCTTACACAATGGTGACTCAGTACAATTTTGCAACTCGGTAGTGTTTGCCGCACTATGTTTAAAATGTCCGACATTTTTTCGACATCCAGTTAATTTGTATAATTGATGGGAGAAAAGTATTCGATTAATCGTTAAAAAAAAAAACAATTAATCGTTAAAAAAATTAACGATTAATCGATAAATTAATCGTTAACTTCCGCAGCCCTAATTTATACCCTAATTGAATTGTATATTTTGATCTTGACAGAAGACCCAGTGTTGCTTGTCCGTGTAGAATTCAGTCTTACCATTTGAAGTCTTGTTTTGATCTCTTCACTTGACCTATCATCCCTACATATCTTATATAATTGACCCTTGATATTTAGGCGTTCACTTGTCCTTCTGTTTATCTATGTATTTTGGTTTTCGTTGCCTCGTTATCCTTCTTGATGATCTGAGTGTCTTGCATTGTTATATTTTAATTGCCTTTTCCTAGTAACTTGACATTTTCTCTAAACTTATGAAGAGGTCTTGGGGTTCTTATTCTGTTCCATTCATAAGATCAGTGTCATCGGAAAATCTCAGCTTGCACAATGGTTGTCAGCCAAATAATGTAGGTGTTTTATAATCAATGCTAATGTGCAGCCTTGTGTATTCTAGACCAAGTTAAAAAGCACGGGGGACAAGCTGTAGCCTTGTCGAACTCCTGCTGTTGTTTTGAAGAATTGTTCTCTGTCGTTGTTTATAAGGACAGTACGGCTTGTATCGTTACATAGTGCTTCAATTATTTTTATGACATTGGTATCACAAATTAATTGTCTTATTTGCCATAAGCTCTCTTTCTCATAACATATATAGACAACATATGTAAAGAAACCAGCCAAACAGAGACCCCAAGAATACCGCATGATGATAACACAGAAGAAGAAGCATCTGCAAAGCTAACCATTAGAGAACTCAGTAATTGATTATGGATTAGGTCTGCTCACTGTCTCAGAGAGTCAGCTGATGAAGTTAGAGCGCATACAGAACGAAGCTATGCGGGTCATTCTGGGATGCACTAGAGTCACCCCAGTAGTGTGTATGCGTTACATCCTTGGTCTGCCGACTGTTGCTGGTAGGCTCAAGGTGATGCAGGCGAAGGCATACCTCAGAGTAGCTGCAGACACAGACCACCCACTGCATAAGGCGCTGGACGCAGTTAAGAGTCAGCGACTGATAAGAGGGAAATCATGGATGGCTCAGGCAGAGGATACGATCAGACAGGTGTGCCCCTTGGAGAACATTAGGCGTGGGGAGGAGTGGGTCAGAGTGCCAGCGGAGCAGTCAGAATTGTGCAGAGTTATAATCACATTAAGCCGGGAGTGCAGGGAGTGGCCAGCAGGGGCCACGGAAGTGGAAATCCAGCAACTAATTCAGGATAATGCTCACTCAGGTGATGTGATTATCTACACAGATGGTTAGGTGTCAAGAGGTGAGAAAAATGGCTGGGGGTTCATAGCCAAAGCCAATGGTCGATGTTTGGGGCAGGAGAGCCTGGCATATGATACCACAACATCCAGCTTAAGAATGGAGGTGGAGGCGGTCACTGCGGCTCTCCGCTGGATGGAGAATACGACACACACACACATACACACACACACACACATCGTGATTGTAACTGACTCAGAAAGCATGCTGACGAGGGTGAGGACGAGCAGGCTTCGTGCGGAGTGGCTTGCTTCGCTTCGGAGGTCACGGGTGACAAGCATCGCCTGGATCTTTTCTCCGGAGCATGCCGGTGTGCTGGGAAATGAACAGACGGACAGATTGGCTGGCTCTGCAGAACTTGGTGGAGTATTGATACATGACAAGGCAGACGTGGTTACGGCCTTGTGGGAGCACGTGCACACCTCGGAGGAGCAAATGGATTACCATGGTCTGGCAAGAATGAGACAGCGAGGAGTGACGAGGGGATCTGGCCGACGCTCAACGCTCAGGGGAAAGGCAAGACGGACATATAATCAGATTGCTACTGGTACTATTAGTGTTGGAACTCTTCGCTGGCTGCTGAGGATGGGGACGGAGCGCTTATGGGAATGCCCCGAATGCTGTGATGTCGATTCCTAAATCAATCAATCAATCAATCAACCATTAGAGAACTCCTGTTTGCGGACGACCAAGCACTAATAGCAAAATCAGAAGCTGATTTACAAGACCACATGAATAGTCTAAACGAAATGTGTAGGGAACATAACATGAAAATTAGCACAAGCAAAACAGAGGTAATGACTATAACTAAATAAGAAAAAAAGAACAACAATTCACCTAAACGAACATTTGTTCAAATAATATCATCAAATGGCAGATCAGAAGACGAGATCGAAAATAGATGCAATAAGGCAAACCAACACATTTTACAAATGGCACCAATACTAAAGAACAAACATGTATCAATAACTACTAAGAAAGCACTTTACAACACAATTTTCCTACTAACTCTATGCTACCAATTCCAAACCTGGGCAATGACAGAAAAAGAGAAAAGAAAAATCACAACAACAGAAATGAGATTCCTGAGAAGAATACTCAACGTATCAAGAAGAGATAAGATCAGAAATGAAGAAATCAGGACTAAAGTGGGGGTTATAGCAGCACTAGATTTTATTAGAAAGCAGCAAGTCAAATGGTTTGGCCATGCAAGTAGGTTACCAACTAACAGTATACCACAACAAGCAGTTATGTACAGACAAGATGGAAACAGAGGAAGAGCCCGACCACGTAAACGCTGGACGTAGGGAATTGCAGAGTCCATGGGAATATCGATATATGAAGCCCATAATCGGGCACTCTCACGAAGTTTATACTTCACCTCGACACCGCAAGGTACAAGAGGATGAGATGAGATGAGATGAGATGAGATTTGTCATAAGCCTTCATGTCAGGCTGGATGAAAATCCTTCGTGAAAGTTGTGTAGTTATGGCGTAAGTCGCTAGGATGTTCTAGAGCAGTCGTTCTCAACCGGTGGGGAATTTCCCCCCCCCCCCCCCCCAGGGGGGAATTTTAGGGTTTCCAGGGGGAAATTAAGATTATTTTAAGATCGCGTTAATACAAGAACCGATTGCTTGATATTGGTTTTCCCTTCATACTGTACGTTTATGTACGTCTCACCCTTCTGAAGGTCAATTTATAAAGTAAGTAGACCCACAAATCATGCTTTATGTGGACGTCTAGACTTGTTTTAGTATGTGCTATTAAATTTAGCTTCCATTATTACGCATACTGTGTAGGGGCGGGGCGCGATATTTAGGTAGGAAATACGAAAGGGGGGAATGACGTTCTGAAAATATGGTGAAGAGGGGGGCACGGGCCAAATGTTTAGGTAGGAAATACGAAAAAAAAGGGGGGGGGGGGTGTGACGTTCTGAAAATATGGTGAAGGGGGGCACGAGCCAAAAATGGTTGAGAACCACTGTTCTAGAGGCAAGATTTGAAGATATATATATATATATATATATATATATATATATATATATATATATATATATATATATATATATATATATATATACTTGTGAGACGTAAAATGGTGCATGATGGTGGAAATGACCACGTGTTCACAAGCACCCACTGTGAACGAACATTTACAGCGCGAATTGGCCTTATTAGTCACATTCGCTACCGCCATAGGTAAAAGTTATTATGCCTTTTTAAAGCACAAACTATCGTCTGTCAAGACGGCAGGGTGCCAATGATATATATATATACTCACACACATACACACATACATACATACACACACACACACACACACACACACACACACACACACATACAAAGGAGCTTCCAGTTCCACCAAGTTTAAAATGGGTATAGGGAAAGTCTTGGAAAGTAAAGGCGATCAGTGTTAAACCCACTACATCATTTATAGTATGTCGACAGGGCTATAACAACATGGGTCTCGCACCATATGTCCAGCGGATCTCAAGGCGTAGTAAAGGGTCCTGCTTACTTCTTCTTGCTTGTGTCCTTCACTGCTCTATGGCAACTATGCCGTTAGGAATCGCAAGCTTGTTTGATGATTGGTTTACGAACTAGGTCTTGCTCGGTGGCTTGGTATGCTGAGATGTTGTGGGTTTTCTAAGGTGTTGATGACTCCGTCGATTTATCTTGTTCGTGTTGTTCCCCTGCCTCTTGATATTTTCATTTTCATGTTATATGCTCTTGCAGCTGGCGATGTTGGGTTTATTCTTACTAGGTGGCCGAACCAGTTAAGTCTTTGTCTGTCAATTAATTTGACAACTTACTTACTGTTATGAAATTACATAGATGTGCAAGCTATATTTCTGCATGTCAGAAGTTTGTCTTTCTCTATCGCATCTGGTGTTGTCAATAATACTGTACGTTCTTTGCTTGCAGGTGGACTGTATTGACGACATTTACAAAGAAGATGAGGAGATTCTTGTGGCTTACAGAGACATTATGCCTGAACAGTGCCCATTGGCTGGCGGGTATCAGCTGATTATGCAACAAGGCATGGCAGTGGGCGGGCTCTGCATAAACAGTATTAAAACCTACAACCCACACATTCAGTTCCATTGCGATGGGCGTGGCTCTGGAAATGTATTGGTTGATTTCGGGAAGGCTTGTGAACCAATCGCTTTGACCCCATACATGGGAAGGCGTCACTTGACACATCTTAAGTGCGTCAGCCATTGGGAGGAGAATGACTTCATGTCTGTCCTACTACAAATGAGGGACCACCCTGAAAGCTTCTGGTGTCTGCATTACAAGGTTGTAAAGTCCGGAGGTTTTGGCAGTGATCAAGAGGAGCTTCTGAGGGTGTTTCTGACAGTAGACGGTCGATGTTCTAGTCAGGCCATTGGAAATGAGGATGTGCCACGGAACACAAGCATGTTTGGGTACTTAGCTTCATACAGACCCCCCAGTGACATCAAGTGCACCGAGAAAGTCTACGTAGAAAGCTGCAAGTTAAATGAAGACAAATGCTTGGAGTCTCTTGAATGCCCGAGCTACTGTGGAAGATGCCAGAAGCAAGTGATCCCCCACAACTGCAGCTTCCCAGCCAATGTTTTAGGCTCATGGAAGGTCTTTAATTCAGATCGCCAACTGGAGATGACAGTGGAAAAGTCCAGGATTAAAAGTTCAAGTTTCGGAGATTTTCTGTGCCTGGGATATCCCACCCGAGGCGCCCAGGATTACACTTACTCAGTTGTCCAGGTCAACTCCGCGCCGACATGCATGCCTTACTACTCATGTGCTGAATTGTTCAGCCCCAGCTCGGGTGTCTTGGTGTTTCAACTACGACCCGGCTTCAGGAGCGCAGACACTGGACACCCTTTATCCTGCAAGGAAAGTGACGAACATCACGAATACCTGAAACCTCCAGAACCTGAAGAAGCTTTTACACTAATCAACCAAAACAAACTTCATAGAATCTCATGCAACTTTCCGTCGGGTTCTACCTTCCCGACCAAGTTTCCTGGCTGCAGGGTTGCGGTCCACGAATGCTCTGGGACATGTCATACCTTCAATGTAACCTTTGACATTCCATCCTGTGGCAACAGAACCGAAAGAGCCTTCGATATTGAGACCCAACACATTTGCTTCGCCAGGATCAGCTTCTCGGATGGAGTGTACGGGATTCTTGCCAAGGCAGTTACATCTGGTCGCTATCTTTGCTGGATCTTTGGCAACAAGAGGTTATTTGTAGCAACTGCTGAAGACTGCAACCAAGATTCAGTCCACAGGATATACACAGATGTGTCTGCAGACATTCGATATGACCCAGTGACTGCTATCTCCCTACCTTTAACCTTGGGCAACTCAGCCAAGACCATTCTGTTCCAAATTCCATCAGTATTAATTTCCTCCTTATTGCTTGCTTACATTCTAGAAGTTGCTTTCATTACAAATAACTGCAGCTAGATTGTTTATTGACAAAAATAAATGCTGTATTAATTTGAATAACCTCCCGTATGTTTGTCCCAAATGTCGATGACGTACATCTACCACAATATCCGTACAGTGGTGGTGGTGCTGTTTGTGTTGTTGTTGTTAGTGGTGGTGGTGGTGTTAGCTGTGGTGAACGATCATTGTCTTTGCATACGGATATCTCCATTTGTGCTCAAGTCTCCTCCCTTTGATCACACTGGGGCAATCTCCATACTGCACACGCACTCTCTAGCATTGAGGTGGTTCACGAGATCATAATACCACATTATACACGTCAGATCGCTCGACATGACCACTCACGGACAATAGAAGAGGGATCACGAGATCATAATCCCACAGAATACACGTCCGATCGCTTGGTTTGACCACTCAAGGACAACACAATAGGGATCACGAGATCATAATCCCACAGTATACACGTCAGATCGCTCGGTTTGACCACTCAAGGACAACACAATAGGGATCACGAGATCATAATCCCACAGTATACACGTC
The DNA here is from genome assembly GCA_014155875.1 of Cepaea nemoralis. Lineage (NCBI taxonomy): Eukaryota > Metazoa > Mollusca > Gastropoda > Stylommatophora > Helicidae > Cepaea > Cepaea nemoralis. Next base: position 128,557 of record JACEFZ010020500.1, read on the forward strand.
AGATCGCTCGGTTTGACCACTCACGGACAACACAAGAAGCATCATTTAATTCATTGTCGCTGGAGAGTTCCCTGCTATGTATCTGTAACATTGTATCGTCATCACATGTTGTTGCTTGGTGATAGACGGCGATTAACTCAGTTCCTAGCATTGTGTTATTAAGTCTTTTCCCACGAGCTGTCCACGAGTATTCCTTCCCTAGCTTACTTGCCTCGGTTGATTGATATTTTGTGTCGATTGATAGTTTGAGTAGATTTATACTTATTGTCGAGTGATAGTTTGTGTCGATTGATAATTTAGGTCCATTTCTAACCTCATCTCATGTCATCTTATCTAAACTCGTCTATCTCATCTCATCGCATCATTTTCCTCTTGTACCTTGAAGTGTCGAGGTGAAGCATAAACAGCGAGAGAAGTGCCCGTTTATGGGTTTCATGTATCGAGATTCCCATAGACTATGTTATTCCCGCTGTCCATCGTTTACGTGGCCGACCTCTTCCTCTGTGTCTTTGTCTGTACATCATTATTTGTTGTGGTATGCTGTCAGATGGTAGCATAGCTATGTGGCCGAACCATTTCACTTGCTGTTTTCTAAAACGAAATCTAGCGCTGCTATAACCCCCACTTTAGTCCTGCTTTCTTCATTTCTGATTTTCTCTCTTCTTGATACATTGAGAATTCTTCCTAGGAATCTCATTTCTGATGTAATTTTTCTTTTCTTTTTTACTATCAATATCCAGGTTTGACATTGGTATCATATTGTTGGTAGGAGGATTGTGTTGTAGAGTGCTTTTTAGTAGTTTCTGATATGTGTTTGTTCTTTAGTATTAGTGCCATTTGTCCAGTGAGTTGTTTTGCCTTATTGCATCTATTTTCGATCTTGTCTTCTGATTTACCATTGGATGACATCGCGTGTAAATTGATGTAAAGACTTGGGGCTCACACCATTTACCCATTACGCGTCATGGAGCGTGAAATGAATCACATTTTTAACATCTTCGGCTGGTGACAGCGCAAAAAAACGGCTGTGTCAGGGAAATGGCCGGGTTAGTATTGAAGCACGGATTGTATGAGTTGCTGCGCCCGGGGGTCCCATGAATGAGGGAAGGGTGTGGTCTCCAGAGATTAAGTGGATTTAAATACATACATTTAAATAGAGAAGCCACAAACACTAGGCTGCACGATTTATTGCCTGGCACATTTCACTGAATTTCGTCAGGTGTATACTGCAGAGTGCAAACTACTGAGCGTAATCTTGCCATGAAATCAATAATCAGCTGAAAGATGTTGATGTTGACAGCGATGTCCTGTAAAGGATATGCGAACACCCAAAAAAAAATACTGCAGAGTTACGTATCATATGAGGTAAATATATGAATTATCTTAAGCTGAAACAATTAAAACACATAGTCACAGCTATTGTTTGAATGTGATGCAGTTGTTATCCCTACGGTAATTTCACATTTAACACCAAATCTTTCTGTTTGCATAACATCGGCTGGAACTGTGTAATTGCTGTCGAATTAGGTAGTATTCTGGACGTCTGTTTGTCAAACAACGGCGAAAAACGTGGAAGACTGTGTTTCGTTGCGCACGTTTAAAATCCCTAACATATGGACATTGAAAAGTACATCCGCTCTCCAGAATTGACGACTCTTCAGAATTGGCCGCTCTCCAGAATTGGCGACTATCCAGAATTGTCCACTCTCTAGAAATGGCCGCTCTCCAGAATTGACGACTCTTCAGAATTTTCAGCTCTCTAGAATTGGCCGTTCTCCAGAACTTATCGCTCTCCAGAATTTACAGCTCTCCAGAATTTACCGCTTTCCAGAATTTACCTCTATTCAGACTTGACTTCTCTCCGAATTGACCATTATCTAGAATTGATTGCTTTCCAGATTTAACCGTTCTGCATAAAAATGTTTCAAAATCAAAACGCTACTCACAAAATATGAACAGCATGTGATTCATCCTTACACACACCTGAATACCCTCCAGAGCTACGGAGTTGTGTGGTGTGCTGAGAGTCTCACTGTGTGATCTATATGAGGAGACTGGGGCATTTACGGCGTTATCCTTATGTGACCTATGGGGGGGGGGGGAGAGACTGAGGCGTTTACGGCATTATCCTATGTGATCTGGGGGAGGGGGAGACTGGGGCGTTTACCGCGTTATCCTTATGTGATCTAGGGGGAGGGGGAGGGGGAGAGACTGGGGCACTTATGGAGATATATGTGTGTGATCTATGGGAGGGGACTGGAACACTTATGGAGATATATGTGTGTGATCTATGGGAGGGGACTGGAACACTTATGGCGATATCTGTGTGTGATATATGATAGGAGGCTGGACCACTTATGGAGATATCTGTGTGTGATGTATGGGCAGAGACTGGAGCACTTATGGAGATATCGTGTGTGATGTATGGGCAGAGACTGGAGCACTTATGGAGATATCTGTGTGTGATAGTATGGGCAGAGACTGGAGCACTTATGGAGATATCGTGTGTGATGTATGGGCAGAGACTGGAGCACTTATGGAGATATCTGTGTGTGATGTATGGGCAGAGACTGGAGCACTTATGGAGATATCTGTGTGTGATGTATGGGCAGAGACTGGAGCACTTATGGAGATATCTGTGTGTGATGTATGGGCAGAGACTGGAGCACTTATGGAGATATCCGTGTGTGATGTATGGGCAGAGACTGGAGCACTTATGGAGATATCTGTGTGTGATAGTATGGGCAGAGACTGGAGCACTTATGGAGATATCGGTGTGTGATATATGGGCAGAGACTGGAGCACTTATGGAGATATCGTGTGTGATGTATGGGCAGAGACTGGAGCACTTATGGAGATATCTGTGTGTGATGTATGGGCAGAGACTGGAGCACTTATGGAGATATCTGTGTGTGATGTATGGGCAGAGACTGGAGCACTTATGGAGATATCGTGTGTGATGTATGGGCAGAGACTGGAGCACTTATGGAGATATCGGTGTGTGATGTATGGGCAGAGACTGGAGCACTTATGGAGATATCTGTGTGTGATGTATGGGCAGAGACTGGAGCACTTATGGAGATATCTGTGTGTGATGTATGGGCAGAGACTGGAGCACTTATGGAGATATCGGTGTGTGATGTATGGGCAGAGACTGGAGCACTTATGGAGATATCTGTGTGTGATGTATGGGCAGAGACTGGAGCACTTATGGAGATATCTGTGTGTGATGTATGGGCAGAGACTGGAGCACTTATGGAGATATCTGTGTGTGATGTATGGGCAGAGACTGGAGCACTTATGGAGATATCTGTGTGTGATGTATGGGCAGAGACTGGAGCACTTATGGAGATATCTGTGTGTGATGTATGGGCAGAGACTGGAGCACTTATGGAGATATCCGTGTGTGATGTATGGGCAGAGACTGGAGCACTTATGGAGATATCTGTGTGTGATGTATGGGCAGAGACTGGAGCACTTATGGAGATATCGGTGTGTGATGTATGGGCAGAGACTGGAGCACTTATGGAGATATCGGTGTGTGATGTATGGGCAGAGACTGGAGCACTTATGGAGATATCGGTGTGTGATGTATGGGCAGAGACTGGAGCACTTATGGAGATATCGGTGTGTGATGTATGGGCAGAGACTGGAGCACTTATGGAGATATCGTGTGTGATGTATGGGCAGAGACTGGAGCACTTATGGAGATATCGTGTGTGATGTATGGGCAGAGACTGGAGCACTTATGGAGATATCTGTGTGTGATGTATGGGCAGAGACTGGAGCACTTATGGAGATATCGGTGTGTGATGTATGGGCAGAGACTGGAGCACTTATGGAGATATCTGTGTGTGATGTATGGGCAGAGACTGGAGCACTTATGGAGATATCTGTGTGTGATATATGGGCAGAGACTGGAGCACTTATGGAGATATCTGTGTGTGATCTATGGGCAGAGACTGGAGCACTTATGGAGATATCTGTGTGTGATCTATGGGAGGAGACTGGAGCACTTATGGAGATATCTGTGTGTGATTTATGGGCAGAGACTGGAGCACTTATGGAGATATCTGTGTGTGATAGTATGGAGCAGAGACTGGAGCACTTATGGAGATATCTGTGTGTGATCTATGGGCAGAGACTGGAGCACTTATGGAGATATCTGTGTGTGATATATGGGAGAGACTGGAGCACTTATGGAGATATCTGTGTGTGATCTATGGGAGCAGACTGGAGCACTTATGGAGATATCTGTGTGTGATTATGGGAGCAGACTGGAGCACTTATGGAGATATCTGTGTGTGATCTATGGGAGCAGACTGGAGCACTTATGGAGATATCTGTGTGTGATCTATGGCAGGAGACTGGAGCACTTATGGAGATATCGGTGTGTGATGTATGGGCAGAGACTGGAGCACTTATGGAGATATCTGTGTGTGATGTATGGGCAGAGACTGGAGCACTTATGGAGATATCTGTGTGTGATGTATGGGCAGAGACTGGAGCACTTATGGAGATATCGTGTGTGATGTATGGGCAGAGACTGGAGCACTTATGGAGATATCTGTGTGTGATGTATGGGCAGAGACTGGAGCACTTATGGAGATATCGTGTGTGATGTATGGGCAGAGACTGGAGCACTTATGGAGATATCGTGTGTGATGTATGGGCAGAGACTGGAGCACTTATGGAGATATCTGTGTGTGATGTATGGGCAGAGACTGGAGCACTTATGGAGATATCGTGTGTGATGTATGGGCAGAGACTGGAGCACTTATGGAGATATCGTGTGTGATGTATGGGCAGAGACTGGAGCACTTATGGAGATATCGGTGTGTGATGTATGGGCAGAGACTGGAGCACTTATGGAGATATGTGTGTGATGTATGGGCAGAGACTGGAGCACTTATGGAGATATCGGTGTGTGATGTATGGGCAGAGACTGGAGCACTTATGGAGATATCTGTGTGTGATGTATGGGCAGAGACTGGAGCACTTATGGAGATATCGGTGTGTGATGTATGGGCAGAGACTGGAGCACTTATGGAGATATCGGTGATGTATGGGCAGAGACTGGAGCACTTATGGAGATATCTGTGTGTGATGTATGGGCAGAGACTGGAGCACTTATGGAGATATCTGTGTGTGATGTATGGGCAGAGACTGGAGCACTTATGGAGATATCGGTGTGTGATGTATGGGCAGAGACTGGAGCACTTATGGAGATATCTGTGTGTGATGTATGGGCAGAGACTGGAGCACTTATGGAGATATCCGTGTGTGATGTATGGGCAGAGACTGGAGCACTTATGGAGATATCTGTGTGTGATGTATGGGCAGAGACTGGAGCACTTATGGAGATATCTGTGTGTGATGTATGGGCAGAGACTGGAGCACTTATGGAGATATCGGTGTGTGATGTATGGGCAGAGACTGGAGCACTTATGGAGATATCTGTGTGTGATAGTATGGGCAGAGACTGGAGCACTTATGGAGATATCGTGTGTGATGTATGGGCAGAGACTGGAGCACTTATGGAGATATCCGTGTGTGATGTATGGGCAGAGACTGGAGCACTTATGGAGATATCTGTGTGTGATGTATGGGCAGAGACTGGAGCACTTATGGAGATATCTGTGTGTGATGTATGGGCAGAGACTGGAGCACTTATGGAGATATCCGTGTGTGATGTATGGGCAGAGACTGGAGCACTTATGGAGATATCTGTGTGTGATGTATGGGCAGAGACTGGAGCACTTATGGAGATATCTGTGTGTGATGTATGGGCAGAGACTGGAGCACTTATGGAGATATCTGTGTGTGATGTATGGGCAGAGACTGGAGCACTTATGGAGATATCTGTGTGTGATATATGAGAGGAGACTGAGGCACTTATTGAGATATCTGTGTGTGATATATGAGAGGAGACTGGAGCACTTATGGAGATATCTGTGTGTGATATATGAGAGGAGACTGGGGCACTTATAGAGATATCTGTGTGTGATATATGAGAGGAGACTGGGTAACTTATGGAGATATCTGTGTGTGATATATGAGAGGAGACTGGGTAACTTATGGAGATATCTGTGTGTGATATATGAGAGAAGACTGGGTAACTTATAGAGATATCTGTGTGTGATATATGAGAGAAGACTGGAGTATGGAGATATCTGTGTGTGATATATGAGAGGAGACTGGAGCACTTATGGAGATATCTGTGTGTGATATATGAGAGGAGACTGGAGTCACTTATGGAGATATCTGTGTGTGATATATGAGAGGAGACTGGGGCAGCTTATGGAGATATCTGTGTGTGATATATGAGAGAAGACTGGGTAACTTATAGAGATATCTGTGTGTGATATATGAGAGGAGACTGGAGCACTTATGGAGATATCGTGTGTGATGTATGGGCAGAGACTGGAGCACTTATGGAGATATCTGTGTGTCATAGTATGGGCAGAGACTGGAGCACTTATGGAGATATCTGTGTGTGATGTATGGGCAGAGACTGGAGCACTTATGGAGATATCTGTGTGTGATGTATGGGCAGAGACTGGAGCACTTATGGAGATATCTGTGTGTGATGTATGGGCAGAGACTGGAGCACTTATGGAGATATCTGTGTGTGATGTATGGGCAGAGACTGGAGCACTTATGGAGATATCGTGTGTGATGTATGGGCAGAGACTGGAGCACTTATGGAGATATCGGTGATGTATGGGCAGAGACTGGAGCACTTATGGAGATATCTGTGTGTGATGTATGGGCAGAGACTGGAGCACTTATGGAGATATCTGTGTGTGATGTATGGGCAGAGACTGGAGCACTTATGGAGATATCTGTGTGTGATAGTATGGGCAGAGACTGGAGCACTTATGGAGATATCTGTGTGTGATATATGGGAGAAGACTGGAGCACTTATGGAGATATCTGTGTGTGATATATGGGAGAAGACTGGAGCACTTATAGAGATATCTGTGTGTGATCTATGGGAGGATGCTGGGTAACTTATGGAGATATCTGTGTGTGGTCTATGGGAGGAGACTGGGGCAATTATGAAGATATCCTTATGAAATGAAAGTGTTCATTTAGAAGGGAAACTAAACCAATAAGACATGAGTGAGACATTGGGAATTTTGACGTCCAGTGAGCATATGTTTATAATCCCATGGCAGTGAGGAAATTATCACATGCAGGTCACACGACCGCCGCACTGGCAATGTATGAAAGCTAGAAATCCTACTTACAAAATATTAATTATAGTATGTGTGAGTTCTTGTGTACATTTTCTGGGTTCATGCAAATGAGCTGAAAGACTCGTATGGTATGAACCTACAGGAATGAGTATTGTTGAGCTAACACGGAAAACCGAATGAACTCCAAAATATCACTGGTAAGTGAGACGGAAGTTAAAATCAAATTAAGTTGTTGTTTCACGTATCCATTACAACTTGTGTATTACTGTTCTGTAAATGTGATATTTCAGTTTTGCAACTAGATATTTTGTTATCGAAGCCCCGGTGGTGCAGTGTCTAGACGCCCGTATGTCGCTCGCTATGATCATGGGTTCGAATCCACATTGGGGACCCCCAGGTCGACCCAGCCTGCAATGTGTAGTAGAACGGGAAGTAAAGGCGACAGGATTGATACTGGCCACATCATACACCCAGCCCCGATTAGACTACAAATATGAGTCTAGCACGTGCGCCCACTTGCGCATTATTGCGCGTAAAGGGATTCTTTCATTCTGGTTGGTGTGTTCCTCGATGACGACTTTTGTCGAAACGTTCAATTGTATCAATGCATTGTTGTTATAAATCAACTTGATCAATGAATCAATTTTGTTAATCTATGAATCAATCTACTTAATCATTTAATGCATTAAGAAAATCAGTTAATCAATCAAATTAATCAATGAATCCATCAAGTTAGAAAGTGAATCAATCAAGTTAATAAATGATTCAATTAACACTATTAAAGAATCAATCAAGTTAATCACTGAAACATAACTAGGCTGGACCTTTGACAGATGTAACCTAGAACATGAGACCAGACGTTGCTTGCAACCCACGGTCACTACACGTTAAATTTTGACCCTCCTGGGGCCACAAACTAACGCACAAATGTTCATTCTTCCTTTCCGCTAGATTATGTTACATTATATATATATATATATATATATATATATATATATATATATATATATATATATATATATATATATATATATATATATATATATAATATTATATATGTATATACTTTCTCCTGAATTTATCAGATCCGCTGACGTATAGTGGCTCTTGCATTTACCTGTCTGTCTGATGGCCCCGAATTCAGTTCCCTTAGAAAAAGGATTTTTTTTTAATTAGATGGGTCTGTGACCGACCCAGCCTCACAACACATTTTCACAGCACAGGTTCACAACACAGGTTCACAATACAGGTTCACAACACATGTTCACAACACAGGTCCACAATACAGGTTCACAACACAAGTTCACAACATAGGTTCATAACACATGTTCACAACACAAGGTCACAATACAGGTTCACAACACAAGTTCACAATACAGGTTCACAACACAGCCATATAACACAGGTTCACAACACAGCTCCACAACACAGTTTCTATAACTTGGTCCAGGTGTTATGGTCGCTGTCCTGATGCTATGCACTTCTTCCATCAAGTGGCGTCTGGTAAATAAGCGAAAACATTAAAGGACGTGGCGAGCGGAGGATCGCAGTGAATCCACATCGTTGTCTAGAATGACAGACATGGGAGAAATAATTGGCAGAGCCAGACATGAGAGGGACATAAGGAGAAAAAAAGGCCTCGTCAAAAACCACAGAACTGGCACACTTGTTATTCCCATCAGAAGAAGTGTCCACATTCTGTGGGCGTGTCATGAGAAGGGGAGCGCTGGAGTTTGTTGTCACAACGGAAAGGGTGGAGGGAAAAAGAGACAGGGGGAGACCAAGAGAGAAGATGCTGGACTGTTTGACATAATGGCGTGGAAGAACGTCGCTATCAGACATGATTTAAAGCACAGGAGACAGAAGGTTGTGGACTGACATGATCACTAATGCCAGATGGCATGACATTTATTCATCATCATCAAGTGTCCTGTCAGCTGGCGTAGCTGGATTAACTCTGCTGATAATATTCCTCCATGCCACCGTCTCGGTCAATCTAGCATGATTTCTCTTGGTCTGCCTCTGCCTCTCTTCCCCTTGAACTTTCCAGTTGTTACGATGTTCTCCACTGCCCCTCTTCTCATCACGTGACCAAAGAAAGTTGTTTGTCTCATTCTTATTGTTATATATAGTGTTCTAGTTTCATTAGCCTCTTTCAGGCAATCGTTACTAGTTATTCTGGCAGTCCAAGGAATTCGCAACATTCGTTTAAGAAACCGCATCACCATTGATACTCATGCAATCTTGGGAAGATAATGTGGTTGGTTTCCCCTTGCCTTCCACATCCACATGGAGGTCTTTTACCTCTGCCTTTGACAGCCATTTCCGGCTGCCAGGACAAGTAAGTGTCCTGCTCTGCTCAGCTGCAGAGTTGTGCACTTTTGCTGGTGGATCTCGATCATTTATTAAGAGGAATAAATACAAGAAGTAATACACTCATATACATCTGCACATATTGAAGTTATGTTGTCAGGCTAATATTTTCTGTTACTGAACACTCACACGGGTTTATGTTATCTGTATTACACTTTTATTTCTTCCAGACGTACTTATGGTTGTTATAAAAGCTAGTTGCATGTCGTTTACAAGACGTTGCATTCAATCCCAGTTTTTATTGGCTGTTTGTGATTAACTACGCACTTTTTACGTCTAGTAGTATGCGATTACTTTCTGTACAGCCGACGCCTCATGTCATGGACGTCAACGCAAAGCGATCAGCTACCACATCGTCCGCATTTAATTACGATTTCTCGACCCAGTAATGACTCGGCGGACTTCAGACCCGCAATATATTGAGAGAAAGAATATTGTGTCATCCCTGAGAATCGAGCCACTAATCATCTACCACTGATATTACTGGCTGGCTTATACCTTACCGTCTTGACAAGCGATAGTTTGTAAAATGGAGTTTTTCCATGGCACAAAACCTGGGTTGTATTTAGAGACCGTGTGTTGCTCGTGGAGCATGATCCCTCTCTCGACCTGTCTAGTTCACTCCAGAGGAAAGGTAACACCGATGCATCTGGAGCAAGACGAGATGCAGAAGCTGCCGAATCAACAAAGGCAATTATCTAACTGTCCGCCTGTCGGAGTTTCAATCCTAGACCAGTTGCTGACCAAGGCTTGCAATCTACTTGCAATCCTTCGTCCGAAGCTGTTGGCACAATGTGGTTGTCAGGTTTGGTGAGCACCGCCCAACAACGGCGCTAACAGAAACCAAAAGTACAGTCTACTGTCTTACGGTAGCTCAGTCATTTCTGACTAAGACCTAGCTTACTACTACAACTACTGCTACTAATATATTAGTAATTACTCCCCGAGGAGGAGCGGCTGGCTAAGAGGCTAGAATGCCGGATTCTCCTTCGGGAGACCTGGGTTCGAATCCGCTGTAAGGTTTGGATTGTTTTTGTCGGGGAAAAAAAGAAAACCCTAACCTGCACAGTTCCCGGCGACTGCACTAGCCAGGCGGCCTGAATTCCTCAGGCTCGAGACCTCCCTGCCATACACCGCAAGGTACTACATAGGCAGTAAATGACAGTTTTGACAGTTTTTACTCCCCAAGCTCATTAGCTTTCCACATTGATCGTAATCTGTCTTCCACTGTCTTTCTTACCTAGCGTTTTCCCCACTATTCTTCTATAGATATGCTCCACAAATGTCATGTGTCTGTTCTTTATTGGTTTTATGCGTGCTCTTGTAACACAAGCAGATGTCATTATCTCTGCGTTTGATTTCTTCTCTGTCCACGATATTCTCAACACTCTTCTCAAATTCAACATCCTTACTTTTCTCCAGTGTTTTTATAATTTCATTGCTCATTGTCCATCATGCATTTCCATGCAAAATAATAGGTCTGACACAACGCTAGGAGGTAGAAACAAAACCATGGTTGCCGGAAGTGCTCAAACAAAAACAAACTTGGCATGACTTTAGTTAAACATTATCATCATTTATAAAGACACCAACCGTTTACAGAGAAATAAATCGGTCATATTTACTTCCAGGGAAATGTCACATTCTGGAATTATGTGCCCCTAATGATATTGACATGTGATACTGGTAATAGCAGAACAAATTATTTTTCTGTGCATCAGAACAAGACACGATCGATTACGCAATCACGTGAATACGAAATTCCACGTTGGCAAATAGGTCATGTGGACATGTGAACTGGTGCCGCAGACAGCAAATCACATACTCCACGACTGCCCAAAATATCACATATTTAGGCAAACCTTCTGGCCTAGAGAAACAACAGTGGAAGATAAACTGTATGGGCCACTGAGTGAACTAAATGCAAGACAGTGAAATTCATTTCAGAGATAATGTTGCAGATATAGACAATACAGAACAAGAGAGAACAAGAAGGAAGAGGAGGGGTAGGAGGAGTAGGAGGAAGAGGATAACGAGGAGTACAAAATGCTAACAATAACGTTTAGTCTTCGTCACTTCATTGCACTATTTTATGTTGCACTTTGATTTCTTTATTTCTATTACATAATAATTATTTGTATACGTAAGTGTATGTATTTGTATGTAAGTGTGTGTGTGTGTAAGTCTATATGTCTTTGGATAATGGTTCATGCATGTGTGAACGTATGTATGTAACTACGTATGTCTGTGTATGTTTGTGAATGTCAGTGAACACGACAAGTATGACTATGAGGTGAGTAATTATTGAAGTTATGCCCGTTTTGTTTATGCTATACATTATATAACTGTGAATCATGCACACTTTTTAACCAGCTGATACCACCTCGAAGCCACGGAGTTTTGGTTTTACGTATCAATGCTGAAAATACCTCAGGCAGCCAAAATTAGTCTCTAATCGGTTTCAAACCGGCTCAAATACGAAGACAACATTAGAAAAGAGGCTGACAGATGAAGACAGACTGTCATAAACATTAGAAAAAGATGGATACGTGAAGACAACATATTATAAACATTAGAAAGAGGCTAAAACGCATAGACAACTTATCCTGAACATTAGAACGAGGTTAATAAGGAGACAATTTATCATAAACATTAGAAAGCGGCTGATACATAGAGACAGCTTATCATAAACATTAGAAAGAGTATAAGATACGAAGGCAACTTATAAACATTAGAAAGAGTATAAGATATGAAGACAAGTTATCATAAACATTAGAAAGAGAAACATTGCCATAACCCAAATTAGACTAGCTCAAGATGTTATGGCAGTGTTCAGTAAATGGACACATGGAACGTGAAAAGTGAAGACTTGTCACGCAGCGAGGAAACGCTGGGACTCGCTTCGCGGTCAGCACGAAGCGGATTCTGACAAGGACATTCAAGGCTGTGGTTTCGTCCAGTGCGGACCACGTTGTGAATAGAGTTATGACTAAAACTGAGCCACTCTTTTAGGATAGTTAATGTGTAGAAATGTGGTGTTTATTATATTGTTGAACATATGATGGTGTACGTGATAATGTTTATGCTAGAGTGTTTGGACGAATACAGTAACAAAACTAAATCTGAGTCCGAGTCACATTTCTACAGGAGACATGAGTTGTGTTTAATAGTAAGTTGGCGTAACTTGTGTAGAATAGCAGAGTCTAACCATCAGCAAAGTAAAGTGCTGAGAAACAACCAAGGTGGCGACTGGATGATGATGAAGTTACAACTAACCCCTAGAAGAGGATAACCTCCATGACCTGTCTCGAGAAAGAAAGATTGTATAAAACTATATAAATATATGAGACCACCAATGTCCCCGAGAAGTCCACATAAAGTCGCACCGTGGAAAATGGGGGCAAGTTAATCTGAACCTTGAGAACACATATTAAGATCCTACACATGTAGCAATCGTCAACTTAAATTTCGAAGCCACATATTATGGTTGTACGTTCGTAGCAGTCGCTAACTTAAAGTTTGAGACCACACACGGCGAGTCTATGAATGTAGCGATCACCAAGTCGAACGCTGGAACCACACAGTGTCATGTTGTAAATGTATTATTCTCATAATGAATTTTAGTATCATACGGACTCTTAGGGATATAAATCGCAAGCAGTGAAGTCGACAAAGGAAATATTGTGATTCTGTTGAATGCATGACAACACATAAGGAAAACTCAGAGTACGTCACAGCACAGAATTGTTATCAATCAATCATGTGCCATGCCGGAAAGCGTAGACGGTCATGACTCGCCATTTCCTCTCGGTCTTCCTCTTGGTCTGTTCCCTTCGATCTTGCCAGTTGTCACTAAGTTCTCCAATCCATTTCTTCTCATAACATGTCCAACAAATTTTGACTGTCTTCGTCTAATTTCTCTAATCAGTCTATATTGTTATAGAAAACATAAAATGGTGAATGAAACAGTGTTAAACAGCTCATTAAAAGTGTTTCTTATAAACGACACCTGAAAATATAAAGGAACAGTTACATAAATTTTATGCCAAGATATTTTCAGTGAGTGGAACATGTTAGACGAACAAGAGTTATTAAGTATCGGAAAAGGAAAATGTGACTAATAGACAAGATAAACAGTTTTAGGACTATGATTAACTAAAGGCAGTGCGGGAAAACATTATGTGCATATTACGAGAATAAATTAAGAAGACGAAAAATACTGACAAAGATATGTTGGAAAAATAGATGGAGGAAGACAATGAGAGAAGATTGTTGATAGTCTTTATGTGACACTATCGGCGCTTGAAATGGTAGGTTATCTTGGAGATCAGGAGATGTGGCGAAGCGTGATTACCAGCGCCAGTTGGCAAGGAACTTGATGATTATTATGAGTATCATGATGATGGTGATGTCTTGATGGTGATAATGACGATGATGATGATGATGATGATGATGATGATGATGATGATGATGATGATGATGATGATGATGAGGAGGAGGATGATGATGATGATGATGATGATGATGATGATGATGATGATGATGATGATGATGATGACTGCGATGGTGATGGCGAGGTTGATGTTGTGGTGATGAAGATGATGATGGTGGTGAAGATTATGATAATGATGGTGACTATCACTTAGATCGCACGAATGTTATAAAAGTTAATGGAAATGTTCTCAATATGGTACCCCCACGCTATCATTAGACTAGCCAAGATGTGGACCTCAGACTGAAAATGAAATGGAGTTCTACATTACACAATTTGTCGTAGAGAGAGAGAGAGAGAGAGAGAGAGAGAGAGAGAGAGAGAGAGAGAGAGAGAGAGAGAGAGAGAGAGAGAGAGAGAGAGAGAGAGAGAGGATGCAATCCACAGTTAGGAGATGTAAAATAGGTGTCCAGGGACCTAGTTAATGTTTGGTTCTGGCCAACAGGAGACAATCACGAATAGTGGACTCTTATAATGTTTCATTGTTCAGCGGTCGGTTAAAGGAGGATAATAAAATATGATACGATTACTTGAATTGTTTCGTTTCTGGTTATCTAGTGTTGTCTGTACGTTAGAAATTACTACTTTCTTCTTCTTCTTCTTCTTCTTCTTCTTCTTCTTCTTCTTCTTCTTCTTCTTCTTCTTCTTCTTCTTCTTCTTCTTCTTCTACTTACTACTATCTTCTATCTTACTTACTATCTTACTACTTACTACTTCTTACTATCTTACTTCTTACTTACTTACTTACTTCTTCTACTACTACTTACTACTACTAATTACTACTACTACTACTACTACTACTACTAATACTACTAATAATACTACTACTCCTACTACTATAACTACTTCTACTACTACTACTACTACTACTACTACTACTACTACTACTACTACTACTACTACTACTACTACTACTACTACTACTACTAATATTATTATTATTATTATTGCTGTTGCCGCTGTCATGGACACTACAACTATCACATCAATAATTATCACTACTAACACAACTGCTACAATCACCACTACTACTAATACTACTCGTATTTGTGTGTGTGAACTAGCTTTCTCTATTCCCTCGCCACTCCGACTTCTGAGGTACTTGAAATTTGTTGACGATTGTCAAGTTAAGGACGAGAAGATAAAATGTTAGTCCAACTGACCATTGTGTGTGTGTGTGTGTGGGGGGGGGGGGGGGGGGTGTTTGAACCCGCTACTTTGCCATCAGCACACCGGAAGTTTAAAAGCAAGCGCTCTTATCTATTCGAGCATGCTGGCCTATGTTTCTTGGTATTGTTTAAGGCTGGGTGGTCCAGGATATATGTAACTACTAAATCAAATCTCACGAGAACTATTGTTTGTCTGAATTATAACCCTATGTTAAACAATGGCGCATACAGCTACTAATGAACGCAAACTCCGACAACAGAGATTACATGCCTTAGAAGAGCTGCTGCGCTAACCGTGACAGACAGAATTATGAATGAGGAAAGTTAGAAGATGACTAGGTCTGAAACCAGTTATGCACTCTCTTAAAGAACTACAAATTAAATGGTTTGGTCATCTCGCAGGAATGTCCTGGTCCCTGCATGCTTGGCAATGTCCTATTTGTCTGGATTTTCATGCTCATTCTTGTGTTACGTATGTCATATTAAAAAGCAGTCTGTTTGTGACTTCTCTTGCTTTAGGTGTTATGCGTTTGTTGTGTAGGTTGGAAAAGGTGGGGTTTCGTCTGGCGTGAAGTATTTCCTGTTTTGGTTCCCACTGTCAGTGATGGTGCTTGTTTACTAACTAACTGCTAGTATATTTCCTGTGTTGTTTCCTGTATTAAGTGTCAGTGTCCTTGCATTGCCTGTATACAAGTGTGATAGAATGTTGGCAGTATGCCCTGATAATGTGCTACTGCATTGCTTAGTTTTGTGAGATGTTTTATTCTGTATGCTGTATAACATGATGCTAAACTATGTTGATCTGGGTGTCTGATAATATTACCTATGTGGCTGATTCTAAGTGATGGTATTTTTGTTCGCAAGTCCTGAAGAGCAATTCTTCCTTGTTTCTTGTCCTGTATGAGTTTTTGTGCTGCATGCTGTGTATTTATGGTATCACCAATACTTCTAGAACTATACGAGCGGTAGAAACTGCTGGATATGCAAAGGAATCTTCTAGCTGTCCGCCTGTCAGAGTTTCGTTCCTAGACCAGTTACCAACCAAGACTTAGGGCCTGTCTGCCCTGCCATGGCATGTAGTCTTTAGTTTGCCTCTCCTATTCCACGTATGAAAACAGGGTTTGAAAAATAAGATGATCGACTTCATTGCTCCGTGTCTACCCCATATGACTCGGTCTCTTTCCTCAGAGTGGTCATGCGCTGTAGGTCTTGCATTGAACGCAGTGGTGACTACATCGAAAAATTATACATTTCTTCGTTACTTTTTCAAAATATATTCACACAACAACAACAAAATTTAAGGTTTTCATTTTGTAAAAAAAAATTCCCCTTGATACACATTTGAAGACATGACCATCGGGTCTGCAGATAAGCGAGCTAGATACTGCACAACCGCGGCTGCTAGAGGCCCCTGGTTGCGAATTTAAATTCAGCTATAACGATTATGCCAGGGGAGATCAACTACGCCATTAACAAATGGTGAGTTGTTTCCCTTATACTGTTTAAAATCGCTGGACTATAATTTTAAGTACGAGTGCCTTAAATTTTTTTATTCTTGCTTTTAATTCAGGCATAGTCCACACTGGACTGATTTTTGCTCGTGGGTTAGCTTTCCCTATTACCAGTGTCCCTCGCCATCAGGCGATTCTATTCCGACTTCTGAGGTGCTTGTAATTTACACCTGTTGTTTGTCCATCAAGAATGATGACCATTCATTTCATCCAGTGGGGTATAAACAAATAAACGATTATGCCAGGGAGATCAACTACGCCATTAACAAATGGTGAGTTGTTTCCCTTATACTGTTTAAAATCGCAGGACATTTACATAATTTACACCACAATACGTCTAATTGTTTTCGTCTTTATTATTTAAGTTTATTTAGTAAAATCTTTCAGTGTTGCTCCTGTCGATCACTAAGATCTAAACGTTGGATTCTCTGTGCTGTGGTTTAGTTTATGTTTACATTGTTACTTTACGTTAATTTAGTATTATTATTGTTGTTATTTTCCCATTGCCATTGTTTTATTCGTTTGCTCGCCTTGAACTCAAGCGTAGTCCTTGTACTTGCTAGTACTTCCAGTACACGGGACTGATTTTTGCGAGTGGAATAGCTTCCTTTTACCGGTGTCTCTGGCCATCCGGCGAACCCACTCCGGCTTCTGAGGTACTTGTAATTTACGTCCCAAAGTTAAGGACGAGACGCCAACATTTTAGTCCAACTGACTCGTGTGTGGGCTGATCCCGCTATCTCGGCATCAGCGCACCAGCAGTTTAAAACCGAGCGCTCTTATCCATTCCGCGCGTGCTGACCTATATTATTTGTAGCCGGCTCTGCGACAAAGTGGTTACGGAGGCAATTCCTAATCTCCCACACCGCGTTTGAAACACAGCTGACCGCATTTTGTTTGCCTTCATACAATGGTATGAGTGCTGGTCTTTCAGAAAGCAACAGCAAAGCTACTGAACTTAAACTTGCCAAAAAAATAACAAACAGTCAAAAATGCTGGGGTTGACTGCGCCGTCCTGCAAAGGATAAGCAACTAACTTAACTTGAATCAATAATGTCCGAAAAAAATGGTGTATAAATCACGTACTTTCCTTGAATATCAGGACAACAGAAACAGTAGTTACACCAATTTAATCCGTCTTCAGAGGTACTTGTAATTTACGTCCCAAAGTCAAGGACGAGAAGTCAAAATTGTAGTCCATATGTATACATGTGTAGTGGTTGTGATTCTGTTAACCGGGTTTGTGTTCATTGTAAGGAATGTACACCGATTCTCTCTCTCTCTCTCTCTCTCTCTTCTCTCTCTCTCTCTCTCTCTCTCTCTCTCTCTCTCTCTCTCTCTCTCACTCACTCAGGAGTCACACCGACCTGGCTATTTTCATTCCATATTCTCATATCCTGCTACAGTCATTATTATCCCTTGTCAATAAATGAAGGCGTAATCATATCATCTCATCTCATCTCTTCTCGTTATCATCTCATTACGTTCCTCTTGTACCTTGCTGTGTTGAGGTGAAGCATAAACAGTGCCCGTTTATGGACTTCATACAATGAGATTCCCATGGACTCTGTTATTCCCTCTGTCCATCGTTTACATGGTCGGCTTTATTTTCTGGTTCCATTTGGCCTGTATACCATTGCTTGTTGTGGTAACTTGTCAGTTGGTAGTCTGGTTTTATGGCCGAGCCATTTAATTTGCTGTTTTCTAATAACATCTAGCGCTGCTATTACCCTCACTTGAGTCCTGATTTTATCATTTCTGATTTTTTCTCCTCTTGATACGTTGTGTATTCTTCTAGTTTGTTGCATTTCCTTTCAGGACGTAGCAGTCAACTCCTGAATATTTTTTGTCTGGTTGTGGTTTCTGGGCAAGCTTACGTTCAGTAGGTTGCCATTCCTTTCTGAACGACCCACACTCATACCATAATATGAAAACCAACACAAGGCGATGTGCTTCCAAAAAGCTCGTAGCTGTGTTATTCTTCTTGGGAATCTCGTTTTCGTTATTATTACTTTAAAAAAAAATCGTTTTCTGTCATTGTCCAGGTTTTGCATTGGTAGCATAGAGTTGGAAGGAAGATTGTTCTGTGTATTTACTGTATACGCGTGTGTTCTTAGTATTAGTGTCAATTGTCAAATGAGATGGTTTTTCTCATTGCATCCATTCTCCATCTCGTCTTCTGATTTGCCATTTGATACTTCCTAAGTACTTGAAAATCGTTACTTGTTTCAGGATGTAATGACCCTAACAAAGAAGAAACAACAACAAAGATTCTTCTAATAGAAATCCTCTGAAAAAGAAAGAATAATCAAGTGTTGCATGTTGCATTCCTCCTCCCTGAGGAGCATAGGCCGTCAAACAACTCACGCCAATCACTGTGTAGAATTGTTCACAGTTTCTTTGATTTTACAGCTAATGTTTTCTACTGGGCGAAATCTCACATGAACCCACGGGACGAGATCTCACACGAACTCACAGGATGAGATCTCACACGAACACACGTGACGAGATCCCACACGAACCCCCGTGACGAGATCTCACACGAACCCACAGGACGAGATCTCACACAAACTTATAGGACGAGATCTCACAGGAACCCACAGGTACGAGATCTCACACGAACCCACATGACGAGAACTCACGCGAATTCACAGGACGAGATCTCACACGAACCCACCCTAGTCGCCCCTTGCGGCATACATGAAAGATTACAGCGCCACTATTCACAGATTCCCTTATGGACTCCGGAAACCCGTGGGTGGACTATTACATTTACTTTATAATATTGAATGGAAGAGAATCAAGGATAATCAATGAACAATATGGTGAATAATTGAAGCTCTAAAGATGTAGTTATGGCGCTAACAAAAGCATAATTAAGACAAGAACATAGAGCTGAACCGAGACCCTCGCCGTGTATTGAAACATGACCGCCCACGTGTATCGGTATGGAACATGATGGTGATGATGATGATGATGATGATGATGATGATGATGATGATGATGATGATGATGATGATGATGATGATGATGATGATGATGATGATGATGATGATGATGATGAGATAAATGTTTCCACGCCGTTTGCTGCTATGAGTCGGTAACGTCACAACTCGATCATGTCCTAAATGCACTGACATGCAAACCTGAATGCACGGAGGAATAATTGGTCAATCTTTCCTTCACTTCGCAGGCGACGACCACAGGTATCCAGCCCGCTTCTGACTGTGCTCATGACATTATCAGGGTAGATCGCTGTCAACTCCGCTAATGAGCCCGCTGACCAGACTAATGGGGGTTCTATACCAAGGCAGTAGACGAATGGGAGAAATATACCATGGCAGTAGACAAATAGGAGAACTATGCCATGGCAGTTGATAAATAGGAGAACTATACCATGTCAGCAGATCAATGGGAGAACTATACCATGGCAGTAGATCTATGGGGGAATTGATAATGGCCGTAGACGATGGGGGAACCATACCATGGCAGTAGATCAATGGGAGAACTATACAATGGAAGTAGGTCAATGGTAGAACTATACCATGGCAGTAGATCAATGGGAGAACTATACCATGGCAGTAGTTCAATGGGAGAACTATACCATGGCAGTAGTTCAATGGGAGAACTATACCATGGCAGTAGATCAATGGGATAACTATACAATGGAAGTAGGTCAATGGTAGAACTATACCATGGTAGCAGTTCAATGGTAGAACTATACCATGGCAGTAGTTCAATGGGAGAACTATACCATGGCAGTAGATCAATGGGAGAAATACACAATGGCAGTAGATCAATGGAAGAACTGTACCATGGCAGTAAATAAATGGGGGAACTATACCATAGCAGTAGATCAATGGGGGAACTATACCTTGGCAGCAGACGAATGGGGATAATTACACAATGGCAGTAAATCAACGGGAGAACTATACCAAAGCAGTAGATTAATGGGTGAACTGTACCATGACAGTAAATCAATGGGGGAACTATACCATGGCAGTAGATTAACGGGCAAACTATACCAAGGCAGTAGATCAATGGGGGAACTATATCATGGCAGTAGATAAACGGGAGAATTATACCATGGCATTAGATCAATGGGGGAACTGTACCATAGCAGTAGATCAATGGGGGAACTATACCATTGCAGTAGATCAATGGGAGAACTATACCATGGCAGTAGATCAATTGGAGAACTATACCATGGCGGTAGATCAATGGGAGAACTATACCATGTCAGTAGAAGAATGGGGGAACTATACCATGACAAACATCAATGGGGGAACTATACCATGGCAGCAGACGTATGGGGGACTATACTATGGCAGTTGGCGAATGGGAGAACTGTACCATGGCAGTAGATCAATGGGAGAACTATATCATGGCAGTAGATGGACAAAAATTTCAAAAAACGGGAAGTAAGAAAAATAAAGAATACGTGAACGAGAAAATTAAAGTCTTATCTTTCAGGAGAATTAGCTTCCTGTTTGTGGGGGGGGGGGGGTAGCGGGGAGTGTCCTGCAATATGCGAACATGGTTACCTGTGGGCGGACAATGTAACGTGTGGGTGGCCATTGTTACATGTGGGTGGACAGTGTAACGTGTACGTGGGCAATGTTACATGAGCTTGGGCAACGATACTTGTTGGTGGGCGAGATCATGAAAATGGTATAAACCTGTTGTGTTTGCACCATGAATACGAATCATAGAGACCACTTCATTGTGGAGGCGGCGCATGATGACGACGAGAAAAGAATGCGCTCTCGCAGGTTACAATGCTGTGTACTCGAGACAGGAACCACTGAGGATATTTTTAGCATTTAGACTGGAATTCCCTCCCAGCTATGACGTCAGTGATGGCCTCGTTTTGAAACTGTGTCAGGCCGTCGATGCGCGCTTGTTCACGTAGACAGTCTTATGTCATGTCACGTGACGTCATATCAAGGCTACGGGCGCCCGATTATATCCCAGATTGGAAGCACGTGAGTCCTCGACTGGAAACTAAACCTGGATTCCGATAAGAACCACATGAACCACAGTAAGTGCGGATCCGCGTTCCTAAAGTGGTTGCTTACCAAAATATGTGGTAAGTCCTTTCCAGTAATCATCCGGATGGGCAGTGGATACATACAACACAACCAGTTAATTGTGGTGGCACAAGTTCGAGTCTTGATATTTGAGAATTGTACTATGGGCGAGGTAGTTATCTACACTGATGGGTCTGTTGTTTTACACGTGAGGAGTTCATAGGCTTTTGTGGCTCAGGTCGGAGAGGGAGCGGTGAAGGAAGACTGCGGTGTTGTCGCCGTGACAACCAGTAGTCTGACTATGGTGGTCATGGCGGTAACTGAAGCTATAGCCTGGCTGGAGATACAGACTTTCACTCAGACATGCTGGAGACACAGACTTTCACCCAGACATGCTGGAGATACAGACTTTCACTCAGACATGCTGGAGATACAGACTTTCACTCAGACATGCTGGAGACACAGACTTTCACCCAGACATGCTGGAGACACAGACTTTCCCCCAGACATGCTGGAGACACAGACTTTCACCCAGACATGCTGGAGACACAGACTTTCACCCAGACATGCTGGAGACACAGACTTTCACCCAGACATGCTGGAGACACAGACTTTCACCCAGACATGCTGGAGACACAGACTTTCACCCAGACATGATGGAGACACAGACTTTCACCGACACATGCTGGAGACACAGACTTTCACACAGACATGCTGGAGATACAGACTTTCACCCAGACATGCTGGAGACACAGACTTTCACCCAGACATGCTGGAAATCACAAACTTTCACTCAGACATGCTGGAGATCACAAACTTTCACTCAGACATGCTGGAGAACACAAACTTTCACTCAGACATGCTGAAACACAAACTTTCACTCAGACATGCTGAAGACACAAACTTTCACTCAGACATGCTGGAGACACAAACTTTCACTCAGACATGCTGGAAGACACAAACTTTCACTCAGACATGCTGAAACACAAACTTTCACTCAGACATGCTGAAGACACAAACTTTCACTCAGACATGCTGAAGACACAAACTTTCAGTCAGACATGCTGGAGACACAAACTTTCACTCAGACATGCTGAGACACAAACTTTCACTCAGACATGCTGAAAACACAAACTTTCACTCAGACATGCTGAGATGTGTATAAGAGACAGACATGCTGAAAACACAAACTTTCACTCAGACATGCTGAAATCACAAACTTTCACTCAGACATGCTGAAGACACAAACTTTCACTCAGACATGCTGGAGAACACAGACTTTCAACCACACATGCTGGAAACACAGACTTTCACCCAGACATGCTGGAGACACAGACTTTCACCCAGACATGCTGGAGACACAGACTTTCACCCAGACATGCTGGAGGACACAGACTTTCACCCAGACATGCTGGAGACACATACTTTCACCCGACATGTGGAGACACAGACTTTCACCCACACATGCTGGAGCTACAGGACTTTCACCCACACATGCTGGAGAACACAGACTTTCACCCACACATGCTGGAGATACAGACTTTCACCCACACATGCTGGAGACACAGACTTTCACCCACACATGCTGGAGACACAGACTTTCACCAACATGCTGGGACACAGACTTTCACCCAGACATGCTGGAGACACAGACTTTTCACCCAGACATGCTGGAGACACAGGACTTTCACCCACACATGCTGGAGATACAGACTTTCACCCAGACATGCTGGAGACACAGACTTTCACCACAACATGCTGGAGATACAGACTTTTCACTCAGACATGCTGAAACACAAACTTTCACTCAGACATGCTGAAACACAAACTTTCACTCAGACATGCTGGAAGACACAAACTTTCACTCAGACATGCTGAGAACACAAACTTTCACTCAGACATGCTGAAACACAAACTTTCACTCAGACATGCTGAAATCACAAACTTTCACTCAGACATGCTGAAAACACAAACTTTCACTCAGACATGCTGAAGACACAAACTTTCACTCAGACATGCTGGAGACACAAACTTTCACTCAGACATGCTGGAGACACAAACTTTCACTCAGACATGCTGGAGACACAAACTTTCACTCAGACATGCTGAAGACACAAACTTTCACTCAGACATGCTGAAACACAAACTTTCACTCAGACATGCTGAAACACAAACTTTCACTCAGACATGCTGAAGACACAAACTTTCACTCAGACATGCTGAAGACACAAACTTTCACTCAGACATGCTGAAACACAAACTTTCACTCAGACATGCTGGAGACACAGACTTTCACCCAGACATGCTGGAGACACAGACTTTCACAGGCATGCTGGAGACACAGACTTTCACCCAGGCATGCTGGAGACACAGACTTTCACCCAGGCATGCTGGAGACACAGACTTTCACCCAGGCATGCTGGAGACACAGACTTTCACCCACGCATGCTGGAGACACAGACTTTCACCCACACATGCTGGAGACACAGACTTTCACCCAGGCATGCTGGAGACACAGACTTTCACCCAGACATGCTGGAGACACAGACTTTTAACCAGGCGTGCTGGAGACACAGACGTTCACTCAGACATGCTGGAGACACAGACTTTCACCTAGTCATGCTGGAGACACAGACTTTTACCCAGGCATGCTGGAGACACAGACTTTTACCCAGACATGCTGGAGACACAGACTTTTACCCAGGCATGCTGGAGACACAGACTTTTACCCAGGCATGCTGGAGACACAGACTTTTACCCAGGCATGCTGGAGACACAGACTTTCACCCAGACATGCTGGAGACACAGACTTTCACCCAGACATGCTGGAGACACAGACTTTCACCCACGCATGCTGGAGACACAGACTTTTACCCAGGCGTGCTGGAGACACAGACTTTTACCCAGGCGTGCTTTCTCAGCAACCCAATGAGTATGCTCAGAGAGATGGTGATGGGTTGGGCTTGAAGGCAGCGGTCGGAGCTTCTGGGAAGGTCTAATCTTTTACAGATCATGGTAAAGTGTGTGCTAGAACAAGCGGGTGTATGGAGAAATGAGCAAGCTAATAGGCTTGGTGGGGGGGGGGGGGAACTGGTTACTGTGGGACGCGGGCTAGAGGTGAGCCGATCGGATAGTGTGAATGTCCACAGAAAGGCAGGGCTATTAAATTAATTATGAGATGACTGTGAATATGCAAATTGACCCAACTGCGAATCTGAAACTTGACCAGACTCTGAATCTGCAACTTGACCAGACTGTGAATCTGCAACTTGATCAGACTGGGAATCTGAAACTTGACAAGACTATGAAGCATCAATTTGACCAGACTGAAATCTGCAACTTGACAAAACTGTGAATCTGCAACATGACTAGACTGCAGGAACACCAAGGGAAAAGGGATAAAGACAGACAGGAGCGCTCTGTAGGGAGGACCAAAGAAGAATAGGCACCCAACACAGAAATAGTGTGATCGATCACTACACTCTGAGAGAGATACTGAGAAAAGGATCTGAGCACTTAGAATAATCTGACGACTAACTAACTAATCCCGTGGAGGGACAGAATTCTAGCTTTGCGACTAGTACCCCTATGTCCCTATAAAATGTGCATGGGATATTTCTTGGCAGTTTTCTGAGAATCCTAGGAAGGAAAGGCGTCCAGGAGTGATCACTTCATCTGTTTATGACGTGATCTATAATGTGTGAAGGATTTACACTTCACATCCGAATAGTAGTATTTCTCATAGCATTTAGTAGTAGTAGTAGTAGTAGTAGTAGTAGTAGTAGTAGTAGTAGTAGTAGTAGTAGTAGTAGTAGTAGTAGTAGCAGCAGCAGCAGCAGCGGTAGTAGTAGTAGTAGTAGTAGTAGTAGTAGTAGTAGTAGTAGTAGTTGTTGTTGTTGTTGTTGTTGTTGTTGTTGTTGTTGTGGTAGTGGTAGTAGTAGCAGTAGCAGCAGCAGCAGCAGCAGCAGCAGTAGCAGTAGCAGTAGCAGTAGCAGCAGCAGCAGTAGTAGTAGTAGTAGTAGTAGTAGTAGTAGTAGTAGTAGTAGTAGTAGTAGTAGTAGTAGTAGTAGTAGTAGTAGTAGTAGTAGTAGTAGTAGTAGTAGTAGTAGTAGTAGTAGTAGTAGTAGTAGTCATTAGTTTTATATTAATCATCAAAGTGGTGAATTATTTTCATTAAATGAATCCTCTCACATGCCAAATGCTCCGATCTTTCATATGTCATTGATCATCAGAATATATCTGTACATGTCAAGAACAGCAAATGACACCCTACATGTCACGTTGAAGTGTCATGTAAACATGTCAGTTTCCATAACTATTATGCTAACAAAAGTATCTGCAGTAAATTATATCCGCTAGTATTTCTATAGACAGGAGCTGGGTCGTGCCTGTTTACAAATCACTATCAGAGACTGGGTCGCTACGCCCCATGCTGTTGTTATTGTCGGTTTGGTGTTTTATGTACTTTACAAGTACGGATAACATTATTATCATTAGCATGTGTCCCGCTACCTTACCTAGACGTTCATACTCAACAGATCTCGGTCTCTGGTGTTCTTAATCATCTCTGTTCATATTTCTCCATGCCACCATAGATCTTTCTTTCCAGTCGTCATGATATCTTCCGATACTTCACTTTTATTTATTTAACCAAAGAAAGCTACTTGGGTTTGTCTTTCATATTTGTATATATCGTTGTACTTTCAATAGCCTATTCAAAGAATTCGTTGTTAGTTAAGTTGGCAGTCCAGAGTATTCGCTACATTCATCTCAGAACTATACCTCCGTGGCTTCCAAGCTCTTCCAATTGTGTTCATTAACTTTCCATGATTCGCTGCCATAGAGCAACAAAACTGGCCACACGGATTATATTTCAGCACTATTTTTTACATGCAGTGATAGTGACGTATTGAAGAAGATATTGTTTCTTTATCTGTAAATCAGCTTTTACTTAACCTTATGGGGAAAACACGAGTTAAATGGCTGACAAGACTTGTTTTTTACATATAGTATGGGAAGAAACAAAAGTCCCAGACGACTGGCAACATCTCATAATAGTACCAATATGGGAAAAGTAAGGCAATATGAAAGAGTGCGAAACATACAGAGGTATATCACTCCTGCGCCATATAGGGAAAATGAATGCAAAACTATTAGAACAAAGAGCTAGACCCATAGTTGAACAGTAGTTAAGCAAAGTACAATTTGATTTCAGGAAAGGTAAAAGTTGCACTGATGCGCAATTCGTACTTAGACAAATAAGTGAGAGAAAAAACATCGAATATAGTGACCAGCAGAATATTGTATTTGTAAATCAGGAAAAGGCTTTCGATAGAGTAGATAGATACACATTATGGACCATCCTTGAAGACTACGGGATACAAGGACAATTGCTAGAAAAAATCATAGCCATGGAATTTGATCAACATCGAACAATTAGTACAATGAGTCACAATACGAAGATTTTGCTAAGAATTATCATGCAAAGAGTTAGGAGGAAAATACAACCTAAAATAGGAGAGGAACAATGTGGATTTGTAGAAGGCAAGGGTACAGTAAATGCTGTGTATATACTGAGAACAGTAATTGAACGTTCTATAGAAGTAAACAAAGATCTACACCTTTGCTTCATTGACTACTCAAAGGCTTTTGATAAAGTGAGACATGTCGACATGATAAGGATGCTTGAAGAGGTACAGATTGATGGAAAAGACCATAGACTTGTAAAATACATATATTGGAAACAACAAGCTGCCATCACAATTTATTATGAGGTAGGTCACTATCAGCCTATTACGAGAGGTGTGAGACAGGGATGTGTAATGTCTCCAGATTTTTTTTTCCTGTACAGTGAAAATATTTTCAGAAATGTAGACGATATGGAAGGAATCAACATTGCGGGACGATGCATCAATAACTTTAGATATGCAGATGATACATACAGTCTTGATTGCAGACAATGAACAGGACCGGCAACATTTAGTAGATGCGGTTGTTACACACTGTGAACAACAAGGGTTAGAATTAAATTGTAAAAAGACACAGATTATGGTCATCACTAGGAAGGAAGAAATATCACAATGTAATATACAATTAAATGGGCATATTCTTAAACAAGTGAATCGATACAGTTATCTCGGAACAGTCATAACATCTGATGGGAGATGTCTTGAAGAAATTAGAACAAGAATTTCCATTGCGAAGCCTTTTGCAAGATGAAAAGCAAACTGACCAATAAAAATATATCAATTTAAACGAGAAAAAGAGTGTTGAAGTGCATAGAACCTGTACTTTTGAATGGATGGGAAGCGTGGACAATGAGCCGACAAGCTGAAAAATATCTGATGACTGTGGAAATGTGGTTTCTGAGGAAAATGCAACGAATACCATGGACAGACAGAAAAACCAATGAGCAAATCCTTCAAGAAACAAATGAAGATCGTAAACTGATTAGAGACATTAGACGTAGACAGTCACAATTTTCTGTGCATGTTATGAGAAGAAATGACTTGGAGAACTTAGTGACAACTGGCAAGATCGAAGAGAAGAGGCCAAGGGGAAGACTGAGAAGTAAATATCTGAATGGCTTGGCCACGTGGCATGGTCGAGACAGAAACACGAAGCTGATCCACGACATTGGTAATCGAGTGAGATGGCACAACATGACCGCCCACACTTATCGTTATGGCACATGATGGATGGATGGATCATAGCCATGTACCACTCGAGCCGAAGTGCAGTAAGAATACAAGAAGGTATATCAGATGTGTTCACAGTCAATACAGGAGTGAGACAGGGATGGGTGCTCTCTCCTTTGCTATGTAATATCTACATGGACAGAATATGCAAAGAAGCAAGCCTTGACAGAACAGATTCAAACAATTTTGAACTCTTTACTTTAAATGTAAATATACATAGGCAATAAATAAACTTTTATTTGCAGACGATCAGTACCTGTTCTATTGCGACGAGGGCAGACTGCAAACTCATATTAATAAGTTGAGTTCAACATGCAGCAGATACAGTATGAATATATAGCCAAAACTTATGTAATACAAGTTAGCTGATCTCCTGGTCCACTAAATATACTGATAAATCGCACAATTCTGAAACCAGTTTTCAAAGTTCATATATCTTGAATGTTTGATCACAGAAGATGGTAGAATAGTCAGAGAAACTGGAAATGAGATATCAAAACTTAAGTATGCTTATATATCAACTATCACCCATACTGAAACATCGAAATATACCTATGTCAGCAAAACGAGAGATAATAAATATCGTATTCACACCAACACCATGTTACCAATGTCAGACTTCCACATTATCCAAATAACACTTCCGGGCTTCGTCTTTCGGTTCACGCGTGCATTTTTATCGGAGACTCCTGGGGATCGTCGCTGGAGCTACGGAGTTCGTGCTTTTTTCGTCGCTTTCGGGAGGCGGCTCCGCGGAAAGAGATCGAGCAATATGAGATATACCCCGGTGCAATGACGTCGATCCTCTCGACTTTCAAAACTTTAAGACACCTACGCTCAATCAACACACAAGATGCTTGAGAACAACATCCAACCTAACTACCTGAGCCAGGATAAGAAATGATGTTATGAGACAGACAGTGGGATCAACATCTTGTGCTACATATATTGAAAGGTAAAAGATCAAATGGTTCGGCCATCCCATTAGAATGCAACACAGTCAACTACCAGCACTGGCGCTTCATCAAAGAAGATCTGATACCAGAGCAAGAGGACGCCTGAGAAGACAATGGATTGACAATATCAAAGACATTGTACAATCACACGGAATGGCACTATCTTGTGCCACCCTTCGGGCGCTGGAACGCTTATTAATCCTCCCCACGCCGCTTGATGGATATAGTGGAAGATGATGATGAAACCACCATAGCAAGTCAATTTGATGAGTACGGTATACCATAAAACCACATACATGAATTTGATGAGTACGGTATACCATAAAACCACATACATGAATTTGATGAGTACGGTATACCATAAAACCACATACATGAATTTGATGAGTACGGTATACCATAAAACCACATACATGAATTTGATGAGTACGGTATACCATAAAACCACATACATGAATTTGATGAGTACGGTATACCATAAAACCACATACATGAATTTGGTGAGTACGTTATACCATAAAACCATATACATGAATTTGATGAGTACGGTATACCATAAACCACATACATGAATTTGATGAGTACGGTGTACCATAAAACCACGGACATGAATTTTACAAGAGTCCTTTTGCCTGAAATGCCAGCGTCTCTAAAATATAAAGCCCACTTGTAGATGTCTAGACAGTAATCGGCCTAGATTTTGTAGAATAAAGTGGTCTAATTGTAGATCGCGAAGATTGTTCAGAATACTTGAGATGATCGTGTGTGGAATTTTCTTCTTCTTCTTCTCCTTCTTTTTTTTTCTTCTTCTTCTTCTTCTTCTTCTTCTTCTTCTTCTTCTTCTTCTTCTTCTTCTTCTTCTTCTTCTTCTTCTTCTTCTTCTTCTTCTTTTTTCTTCTTCGTCTTCTTCCAGCTGCTGCTACCTCCCTGCTGCTACTGCTTCTACTTCCACATCATCATCATCTACTTCTTCGTCTTATTTCTGATCGTCTTCATTTACTTCTTCTACGTCCTCTTCTTCTAGTGTTCCTTAACTATATTTTGTTACTTGATAATTGAACGTTTCACATACATCCTCTTCTGTTTTTATCTTCTTCTCTTGCAATGTGTTGTTCTGTTCGTTAACTGATTCAGTGCCAACCAAACATGTTGCTTGGACCAAACATGCTACACAATCAAATGAACAAGTATTATAACTTACATTTCCGCTTACTGAGCATTGAAATCGCCGAAGATATCATGAAACAAAACAAACAACATGATGTTGCTAGTATGGCGATATATCATCCTTCTGTACAAATGAGATGTCTCATTTTGCGATACATTATTCTTCGGCACTGAGTGAGTTAAGTTACTCTAATAAAGAAAGCAGAGATGTTTTGTAGCTTAAATGTGTAAAATTAAGATTGGCTGATATCTGGCCGACGCTGAACTCGATTGACATAAGACTATTGATCGTTCGCGCTTATCTACATGACAAACGATATTGATGATGATGATGATGATGATGATGATGATGATGATGATGATGATGATGATGATGATGATGATGATGATGATGATGATGATGATGATGATGATGATGAATTCATATTTTTAGTTTCTTTGCTGGCGTTTTAAAAAACAATACAAACTGCAATTGTAAACGTTGACTTGTATGCGTATGTGTCTTTCTGTTGTTGAGCTTCATAGTTATGTGTCATATTCATTTCTAAGACTCGTTAAAAGAGATAAGTGCAGTCTGTAACCAATGGTTTGACTGTTGGCTTTAGCGATAGCGAAATAGAGCCAGGATCCTATCCACCCTCTTTTGGCGGTCCTGCAAACGGAATACACCTTGCAAATTGACTAGACGGGAAGGGACCGAAGAGGGAAGGAAAACTCATACCACGAAATATAAAGAGTCGGATGTGTAGGCCGAAAGAGGTGACACGTGACAATGCTGTTGCTCTGTTCCGTCTTATTACAAAATCCGACGGATCATCTGTCAGTAGTCGACCTCTGTCTGTATAATCTTTCGCTTATCGATGATTCAGTTTAGTCAGGGGCAGAGGCAAAGGTGGGATCTCAGTCAAATTGTGGTGTGAATGTATGGATAGTTCCTTTCCCGTGGGTTTGAATAAGTGAAAGAAAGACATCGTTACTGTTTGCTCGAGCATCAATGGCCCGTCTTTTCTGTTTATTTTGTCATCAATAATCTTTATAGCTTTATTTAATTACCCATTTATGATCTATCTTGACTATTTTCCTTTTCATTGATAACCTATCTTTCTGTTTATTTATTCATGGGTGATCTTTCTGTTTATTTATTCATGGGTGATCTTTCTTGCCTGTTTATTGTTCATGGATGATTATTTTTTTTCTATTTATTATCCATTGATAATCTTTCTTTTCTGTTTATTATTCATGGGTGATCTTTCTCTTCTGTTTATTATTCATGAGAGATCTTTCTCGTCTGCTTATTATCCATTGATAATCTTTCTTTTCTGTTCATATTTAATGAGTGGTCTTTCTCTTCTGTTTATTTATTCATGGATAATCTTTGTTTTCCGATCATCATCTATTGATGATCTTCCTTTTCTGTTTATGATCCATGGATGGTCTACTTTTTCTGTTTACTATTTATGGGTGATCTTTCTTTCCTGCTTATTATCTATTGCTGATCTTCCTTTCCTATTAACTCATAAAGCCAAAGGAAAGGGGATGAGTGATCATTGTACATGACATGTCTGACGAGAGAACCTTACATAAATAATAGAATCCCGCTGGAAATGTTAATCACAAAGTGATCGAGAAGACACACACCACACATCCGCAACTCGGTAGACACAATGCTGAACACAATGAGAAAGGGCTTCAACTGAGAGTTGGCTGCCGCGTACTCAGTCTTCTTCTTCTTCTTCTTCTTCTTCTTCTTCTTCTTCTTCTTCTTCTTCTTCTTCTTCTTCTTCTTCTTCTCCATCTCCTCCTCCTCCTCCTCCTCCTCCTCCTTCTTCTTCTTCTTCTTCTTCTTCTTCTGCTTCTTCATCTTCTTCTTCTTCTTGGTGTTTGACAAATACCAGAAACAAAAACAGCAAATATTCGTCCTATTTCAGGATGATGATATTGGTGATGATGATGATGATGATGATGATGATGATGATGATGATGATGATGATGATGATGATGATGATGATGATGATGATGATGATGATGATGATGAGTTTAACAACTACCCGTGCCAGCACACATCTGTCCTATATCTACAGAGCTTCTGTAATTGTCACCCCCCAAGAAAACACACACGTCATCGCGCCCTCCCACAGACGACGCCTATGCGTGGATACGTCTGTCGCTGGGCGAACCTTGACCCTATCGGAACGGAGTCTGCCGGAGGTACGTGTCTAGCGGCATGCGATTCAGCACTGGCGACTGCGCACTTCTACTCCATATCTCCAGGTTCCTGCGCCAAAAATTGCTTATTTCCATTCATGCCATCCTGCACGTGGCCGGCATAACTCGAACCATAGCGAGGGCTTGGGTGAGAAAACGAGAGCATAGAAATAGAGCTGGCCTGTTTTGGAGACAAGCACGTGAAACAGGAGAGTCCAGATGGGGGATCGGTGACGTGATGTGTTGTGGAAAGTGAATGGTTTAGTCAAATAGTGGGTCTAGGTAGGTCCCTAGCAGTGGCGGGATTGATAATTTTTTCCTCTGATTAGTGGAATTATGGTGTCGACCCATCTCGTATAGTGGATACACGGGTTTGGGTTTGTGAAGAAACAGCTTCTTCTTCTTCTTCTTCTTCTTCTTCTTCTTCTTCTTCTTCTTCTTCTTCTTCTTCTTCTTCTTCTTCTTCTTCTTCTTCTTCTCTTCCTCTTCTTCTTCTTCTTCTTCTTCTTCTTCTTCTTCTTCTTCTTCTTCTTCTGCTCCTTCTTCTTTTTCCTCTTCTACTTCCTCTTCTTCTTCTGCTCCTTCTTCTTCTTCTTCTTCTTCTTCTTCTTCTTCTTCTTCTTCTTCTTCTTCTTCTTCTTCTTCTAGTCCATACCGTGTGGCGTTGGTGATTACGTCTGTCCACAGCCTCCTGTCTTGTGTAATGCCAATCAAGTCTGCTACCGATGTTCCTCCATGCCATGATGCCAAACCGTCTAGCATCTTCTCTCTTCCTGTCACCCCTGCCTCTCTTTCCCTCCATATATACACACATCTGTGTTTCTATGAAGTCACACGTGAATGTATTGTACTTTTATATATATGTAATATCTTTGAATGCCCAGCGTTACACAACCCCTCATCGTTGCTAGCCCTTATCCAAAAAGACTAGGCTTCCAGTTTTAAATTTCAAATATACCTTCTTTTGTTCTGACTAAAATGTCGTATATTACAGAACCCGATTATGCCGCATGAGATATATGGTGCTATACTCATAACTGTAAGGAAATATCTTGGAGAGTAAAGGAAACAGACGTGGTACCTCACCAGTCACGTGGTGCCCAATGGTCTGTAAAAATATTTATAATTTAATAAGAATGGTCTGTAAAAATATTTATAATTTCATAAGAATGGTCTAAATAAATATTGATAATTTCGTAAAAATGATCTATAAAAATATTGGTAATTTGATAGGAATGGTCTATAAAAATATTGATAATTTCATGAAAATAGTTTATGAAAATATTGGCAATTTCATAAGAATAGTCTATAAAAAATTTTATAATTTTATAAGAATTGTCTATTTAAAAAATATTGGTAATTTCATAAACATGGTCTATAGAAAATATTGGTAATTTCATAAGAATGGTCTATAAAAATATTAGTAATTTCGGCACTCTTCCGGCAGACGGGTCTAAATAGTTCTGCAGTGAATAATTTTATATAACTAACACTAACCCTAACCCTAACCCTAATCACTTATTCACTGCAGAACTATTTAGACTCGTCTGTCGGAAGAGTGCCGTAATTTCATCAGAATGGTCTATAAACATTTTGATAATTTCATTAAAAAATTGTAGTGTCCATAAAGCGGTTCGTGCAGCGTTTTATGTAGTTAGAGATCAACGTTGTACCACTAGGTCACCCCATGCTGACGTTTATGGTACTAAGAGAAGGCTCTCGGTCTCTCGTAAACATGACTAACAATATACCTCTCGTGTAACGCTCGGCCATGGAAGATGTGACCTTTAACCATATCCACAGTGTGACCTAATGCGTACATGAGGGCTTAACTATTGTAAAATGGCTGTTAGAGAGACCTTCTCTAGTCAAAATCTATTAAAAGAGATTGTGTCTGTCACGTGTAAAGATTAAGAAGTAGTAGTAGCAGCAGCAGCAGCAGCAGCAGCAGTAGTAGTAGTAGTAGTAGTAGTAGTAGTAGTAGTAGTAGTAGTAGTAGTAGTAGTAGTAGTAGTAGTAGTAGTGGTAGTGGTAGTAGTAGTAGTAGTAGTAGTAGTAGTAGTAGTAGTAGTAGTAGTAGTAGTAGTAGTAGTAGTAGTAGTAGTAGTAGTAGTAGTAGTAGTAGTAGTAATGGCAATGGTAGTGGTAGTAGTAGTTGTAGTAGTCATTCATTGGCACCTTGCCGTCTTGACAGCAATGAACAACGTAGAGAAGTGGAGGCTGCCATGTATGGAGTAACAAGAGATCAATGACAGATGACACACTGGCTGTACACTGACAGATGACACACTGGCTGTACACTGACAGATGACACACTGGCTGTACACTGACAGATACTGTCTCATTTCTGTTCGCAAACGCTCCTACAGATGTTGAGACCACGAGATAAATGATTTAGAAAACAGATTAGTCAGCGCCCATTCGAAGCCGGTCGTCAACCGTACCTTCACTATACACCGTGTGACCTGGATAAATGTGATACGTGATTCTCCACTATTGTGAGTGTGTGTGTGTGTGCATGTGTGTGTGTGTGTGTGTGTGTGTGTGAGTGTGAGTGTGTCAAGTGTGTGTGAGTGTGTGTGTCAAGTGTGTGTGTGTGTGTGTGTGTGTGCAGAGAGTGTGTCATTGTGTCAAGTGTGTATGTGTCCAATGTGTGTGTGTGTGTGTCCAGTGTGTGGTGTGTCCAGTGTGTGTGTCAAGTCTCTGTGTGTGTCAAGTCTCTGTGTGTAAACCAGATTCCTGTACCTGGACTTGATTGATTGATTGATTGATTTAGGAATCGACATCACAGCATTCGGGGCATTCCCATAAGCGCTCCGTCCCCATCCTCAGCAGCCAGCGAAGAGTTCCAACACCAATAGTACCAGTAGCAATCTGATTATGTGCCTCGCCTTTCCTCTGAGCGTCGAGCGTTGGCCAGATCCCTTCGTCACTCCTCGCTGTCTTATTCTTGCCAGACCATGGTGATCCATTTACTCCTCCGAGGTGTGCACGTGCTCCCACAAGGCCGCAACCACGTCTGCCTTGTCATGTATCAATACTCCACCAAGTTCTGCAGAGCCAGCCAATCTGTCCGCCTGTTTATTCCCCAGCACACCGGCATTCCCCGGAGAACAGATTACCTGGACTTGACCTCCCACCCAGTGTGTCTCAGGGCACGGAGTGGATCAACACTGTGGTGTAGTGATCAGTGGTAGAGCGGTGGTCAGTGGTAGCGTGGGTGATGAGTGGGGGAGTGTGTGATTTCTGGTAGAGTGGATGATCTCTGGTAGAGTGGGTGATCTCTGCGGGAGTGGGTGATCTCTGGTGGCATGGGTGATCTCTGGAATAGTGGAGTCGAACATGAAACTGTGTAACATGGTGGGGCCGCGACGTCCAACCAGCTGCAAGTCTGCATCCTTGACGGTTGATCTTAACTTATCTTGAAGTCCTGGACCTGTAAATCGTACAGTAGTAGCCTTCCAATTTAGTAGGATGGCATCGCTTTCATTCTTTGCTTCCTCCGTGTGTTATGTGATGTTAATAGAAAGAATTTCGTAATTTCTAATCGATCTTGTATTCAACAGAAAAGGCAGTCGAAATTTCGTATTTCCATAACTCTCAATAATTGAATATTTGAATAAAACAAACTCCGGGTCTTCGTCATCTTCATTTATTTCACTCTGATTCTGACACGATCATAGAAAAGTGAAGCACACAATATTTTAAATAACTCACGACGCCTCATTACTGTTAATTGAATCTGACTGCTCTACCATATCCTAACCTTCAGATGATATCCGTCATTTTCCTGAATTCTAACGCATACGTCTGTACCGGTGGAAAGCCAAGTCAAAACTGCCCTTGTCAACAACAAACTTGTTGTTATTGACAATCTTCGTTGTTACCCTGAAATTTACTACGTAATTACCTCTTGGTGCCAGTAATAGATAACAAGCGTGTTTCCCTATTTCTCCATTGCCGCCAATATTACTTTCCCGCCAATATGATCTCTCCTAGGAGCTACTTGTTGCAATGACAAAAGCCCAGGACTGTTCCTTCGTAGCTTAAGATGACTATACTAAGGTCCTTGATTTCATTGGCAGTGAATTTCGTTGAGAATTGACGATGCGCTACGGGATCGCACAGACGATCCTTAATGTAATAAAGGCAACTTATGAAGATATTTTAATATTGCAGCCACATACAATATGGTGTACGAGGGTAAGTCAATAACTAAGTGACAAATGGCTGTAGAAACATAACTACATACATTTCCTTATGAATGTCCTTTGCTGGCAGTCCTTTTGCCCACAAAAACCTCACAACAGCACGTTGCTCTTTGGTTGTACACTCCGTAATTACAGTCGCCATTTTGTGTATGCGCTGCGCATGCGCATGAGACACCTAGCGCCACCTGACGAACGAGAATATAAAGTTCGATGTTGCTGTCACCTAATGACACCTGTATAAAACACCAACTACATTTACCTGCCATCCCACAGAACTGTGTGACTTACTTATTGACTTTCCTTATTTCGATCTAACTCGATTTATTGCTTGACTGAGTCAGCAGAATTATTAGCGCTGAATGATGGTTGAGCAATCGCCAAATCCGACACCCCACACTATGCCAACGGCTTTAGGCGGAGGAGCACGATTTGGGGATACCTTTACCCTAGTACCTGTAAACGCAACCTAAATACTAAATGCCCTGGCAGTGCTAAGCCTTGGTTGACAACTGGTCTAGGATCGATGATCCGACAGGCGGACTGTTAGAGCATTGCTTTGCTGGTCCGGCAGCTTCTGCAGCTTGTCTTGTTCCGGATGTATTGGTGTTACTTTTCTCTGGTGTAAACTAGGCAGGCCGAGAGAAGGATCATGCTGCATAGACAACACACCGTCTCTAAATTCAACCCAGGCTTTGTGTTATGGAGAGTATAACATTCGCTACTGCCATGGGTTGTAGTCGTGGTACATTGTTATAAGCAAAAGATAACACACTATCGTCTATCAAGACGGTAAGGTGCCAATGATATTTGGCTGCGGAGAAATATGTCAGACAATAAATCGTGCAACATATTGTTTGTGGATTTTGTGTGCAGTGTCATTGAGGGAATACACTGTTTTCGATGTGAAGACATGACATTTAGAGTTCTTTGAGAGTGAAAACATATGCATTTGAAATAAGAACAGGACTACCATGTGATACCCCTTGTTATATTTATCGTTGTCACTTGTGGGATGTGGATTTTAATTCCTGAGAATAATTCGTTAAAATGTCTAGGGGGTATTATTGATTCTCTGTCACTGGTAAGAATGCAGGGTGATCAGGGATATTTACCACAAATCCCAGGAGGAAAGAGTTCCATCCTTGAAACAATGGCATCTGTGTGTAGGTTTCCCTTCCCACTTCATCACCCTTAACTTAACTATAGATGCTAGAAGGATATTGATTGCTCACAACATATAAGCAACCACTTGTTGGACACCACATTTACTTGATGTACACAACACTTTTGGACAAACAGTTCAGGTATTAACTCAAGATCTGTAGTTACATATATATAGGTGTAATAAACACTATGCATTTTCAGACAGGCATGGGATCATTGCATTATTACAATATAGTACCCAGTGACCCCAGAAAAAAACAAGGTTTTTACAAACAACACAACAACCACAAATTGGTTCTGCTTACTCGACTCATTGTACCTAGATAAAATCACATTGGTCTAGGTGCAGAAACCAACATATATATTTTTGTTTCTGACACCATGTACAATTATCATATTTAAAAATAATGAGTTGATGTCAAAATACTATTTACCTTAACCATCATTGGTTATACCTCATTAACACTCTTTATATGTCCATAGAGGGAAAAAAAACACACACACATGAAAACAGTTGATACTAATAATTAAGTTAATTAATTATAGTGTTCATTTAGGCATTGCGGATGGGTATTCTTCTCCATTGCAAAGCAGTTAATGTCCATATTTATCCGTGACAGCAATAAATACTCACAGTCATGTTTAATGTCCACTGAAGTTTGTTGCGGAACTTATAATCCTTATATGAAATAAATTCACCACATATCTCCTCCGTGGAGCTGAATTCAAGAATCTTCTTTGCGAACGGCTCGGTGTCAGTGTGAAATTGAGGCCTGGGTGGACATACCTTCAGGAGATGCATCTTTGGTCTTGGACTAAGGTTCTTCCCTATATCACCATATCTGATGAAAAGGATGCCTACCTTTCAGCGTCTCGGCTTATAATATCCGAATCTCAATTTTGTTCCCACAGATTTTTCACCCACCTAGTCATCAGTCTATAACCTATTCCACCGTTATTGGCATTTAGGCTGACATGGGACCAGCACAGAGTTCTGATTCAGTATTTACTTTCAGTGTAGACATACAATTCTGCTTGTTATTCATTTGGTTCATCTGGAATTAATTCCAGGATTCTGCTGAGGCATGAGACTGAAGAATATTATTCCAACACATATCCAGGATTGCAGGCCATCAGGGGATTCCTGTGGTTGCAGGGCGTAGAGGCATTTACTCCGCTAACTGCTTTCATATGGTCTTTTTTTATGTGTTCAGGTTTGGGAACCTTGAGGAATCTGGTGTATTTATGTTTCAGATGATAATCCGTTTGTACCTTGGTTGTTGGCTTATGTGGTTCAGTGTCTTTCCCCATTTGATTGAGCCAGAACTTAGTGTTGAATAGCTGAATTCCATGTTTGACTGTTGCAGCTGTGAGACATTCTTTCGAAGACTTATCCATTGTGGATATTAACTTGGTAATCCAACCAACAGTTGAAGGGCTTTCACTGTTGCTAGTTTTAGTAACTTGTAGGATTGTCCCAGTTTCACTGATTTTTCTGAGTGATAAGGCTTATAGGTGATACTTCTCAGACGTAAAG
This sequence comes from Cepaea nemoralis, assembly GCA_014155875.1. NCBI lineage: Eukaryota > Metazoa > Mollusca > Gastropoda > Stylommatophora > Helicidae > Cepaea > Cepaea nemoralis. The sequence continues at coordinate 168,272 of JACEFZ010020500.1, forward strand.
CAGGGCGATACACTGTTGTCCGTTACTCTGTTGATCTTTATCTTTGTAGATTATTAGATCTTGAAGTCCCCATGTGGATGTTCCTACTAAATTAGGACTTAATCCCCTCACCCCCTCAGTTGTTTAATTTAAATTTATCTGTTGCTCGCTATGGAGCTATTGAGCGCAGCGTCCCTGGGTATTCTAGATACAGACTATGGTTAGGACATTCACTTTTGGCTGTTTACCCCGGATCCAGTGTTAGTGATATAGTCCCACCAAATTCAACCACCACCTGCTTCTCTTCTATAGAAAAGGGATGACAAGAATACCCAAAACGAGCATTAACCTACTGTGTTATGGTAAAAGGTTTACAACACCCCTTACAAACACAAATACAAAACAACAAGGGGAGAAGGGGAAAGGAGTGGGTGTCCATGTTCCACTGTCCCTATTGCTGAGTAGAGCCATTCTGACTCTTCATAGGAGTAAAGTATTTTCTCACTTATATTTTGTTCTGTTGTTACTGGGACTATTGGATGGGTGAAGTCATTTTGTCCATCCAACATGTTGATATTGTCTCTCTCATTACTTGAAGAGAATAGCCTATACAGAATCCCTGTGGTTTCTAATGCCGCGTCTTCATTCGGCACTATAATATCCAGGTCAAGAATTCAC